>PVJD01014497.1:0-28879 GCA_004026545.1 Mormoops blainvillei
GGTCTCAGCATGTTTACTTATTTTATTATTTCTCAAAATAGGATTGAAAAACTGAACAAAAATTGAGAAGGTTGTCAGTAGCTGGTAGAAAAAAAATTAGTTTGGAATAACTCTAACAATTCTCCAAAGTATAGTGGTTTTTATTTTTAAGTTTCCATTCAGAATATCTTCATTCCAAATCTTTATTCTATAGCTCTAACCATCTGACACTAACATGCACACAATGTAGGAAATAAATGTTTAAGTCAATTGTTATTGGAATGAGAGAATGAAAGAATTTCAGTGAATTTCTACCTACCTTACCTTTCTATTTTGTTTTAAACGGTAATGTGTTTTCTTTAATTAATGATTTTCATGTTCCTGTCTCCAGTAGAACTTCCTATATGGTCTTTCAGATAGTTAAATAACTACATTATGAATGAATGTGATTCTAGTCATTTTTCCTCAATAAAACTCAATGTGCAGACTTTAGTTCTCCTCTTTTTATTATCATTTCTTAATTAACATCATCGATGCATCTGACATTGTTAAGGTAGCAGCTAGGAATGAGCGAACGGCCAGAGGGGAAACAAAGGCAAGGCGCTCGCCATTACAATCTAACAGAGAACTCAATACAGGAGGCTAAAGCAAAAGGAAGGCGTGTCTCACCAATTAACTCAGCAGTTTTGAGCTCGGTTTAATGAGATTGTCAGGTGTCCCGAGCATCACAAGCAAAATAGCACAAGAGGAGGGGAGAGCCCTTACGACCGTGCTGAGAAAAGGGGCTTCTTTAAGAATCTCACTGAATTTGCCAGGTGCTCTGAACATCACAAGTGGGAACTGCACAAGAGGAAGAGGGGGTCCTGAGGAGGGAAAGGGGGTCTCTGTAACGATTTCACTAAGACAGAGAGCTTTATTAACCGAGAAAGAAAGCCTTTGTAGCTGGACATTATTCCCAAGGAGGAGAAGGGGGCACCCAGAATCCAGATGAGGTACATAACCCCTAAATCCCAATAGTCAGCGTACTTAGTTTAGCTAAGTACCCACTTGTAGCCTCAGTTCAAGTGTATAGAACAAACTCACTAACTTACTAACAAACTTACTGACACGTTTCTTCTATATGTGGGGCACTTAAACTAGCTGGGTACCTGCTTGCAGCTCCATGATTGTATCTATTTCATAAATAAACTTGCTATCTCATTTCCTCTATATGTGTTTGTTTCTCGCTTGAATTATTCTCTTGAGGGCAAGACAAGAACTGAGATGAGGGAGAAAGACCTCCTGACTCAGATCTCTCTCTCCCCATCCGTAACACCATCAGCTACTATCTATTTCCATTAAGCTCTGCCGCCTATATCCAACCACTTACTAGATAATTTACATTTGAGAATATCAAAGGGTGTCTCAGGCATACATAGAACCCAATATGAGCCAGTGTCAGCTCCTGAACTGTGACTTGTTTATGGGTTGAATTGTGTCCCCTCTGAAAACCATATGTTGAAGACCTAACCCTAGTTAACTTTTTCCTCATACATTTTATAATTTCACAGTGTAAAAAGTACTATTAATAAGACATGGACAGAGTACTGTGAGGTTCCAGAGAAAGTGCACCTTATTTAGCACCGTGCTGACATTAAAGGACTCCTGGGAGTGGTGGAGCTGAAGTTGAATTACGAAGAGTAACCTGTGTCAGATAAGGGTTAAGGGGATGTGATGGAGGGCACATTTAATAAAATCAGAGGCATAGAGAATATGGTTCATTCATGCAACAGCATGAAATAACATGAAAATGTTACGTTCAGGTAATATATGTGAAATGGCTAACCTGCCATTTGCTATAAATTTGTCGTTTAGCTTTATACCTTCAAATTAATTAAGCAATACTCAAAAAATGTGAACACGGAGCTGACACAGACTATCTGTTGGGAATATTCTATATTTCTTAATTCTCTGTTGTATTTTTTCTCTGTTATGCATGATGGATAATTTGTATTACTTTATTTTTTTACTTTAAATTTTCATTGATTTGTTGGTTCTTGTCAGAGAATGCTTTCTGGAGTAATAATCTCTGGCCTATACTACACTATAGGATTTACAAAGCAAGAGGGGATTGGAAGTGATTTGACCAAGAATGACTGAGTTTAGTTTCAACAGGAAACATTAAAATTATTAGCAGCTGAACAAAACATAAATATTTATTTCTTTCTCATGTAAAAATCCAGAAGTACATGATCCGGAGATGGTACCTCCTTCCAGGTCCCTATTGTGACACGCTCAGTGTGTTTCTCTAGACATTAAAGTCCAAAATTATATCTGCATTCCAGGTGGCAGGATGGAGGAAAGGTCAAACATAAGGTACTAAGAATTAGTTTCACTTGTCTGTTCAAGGAAATACTAGGAAGCTGCCATGTCAACAAACCTTCTTTTAACCCAAGGGCCACATAGACACAGCATGTGGTTTGGAAAGATATTTGTACACAATAAGAAGTGTCTCTTTATCTCGGTCTTCCCCATGGTAGGCACTGAGCCACAAAGAGTATACACTCAGGAAATATTTGTTAATTGAAAGAATAAATAAAAGATTAAAATTTTAAAAACTAAACTACTTTCTATCTTGATGAAATAAGGATCAGAATTTTTGGAAAAACTTCTGAAAATGAAACAAAATCTAAGACTTTAAACCCCGAAGAGTGATGTTCTCAGAAAGCTAATATGGTATTGATATTCACTCTGAGTGTCTTTGTGATGGTTTCCCAGAGATTTCATAAAAATATTTTGGCAATTCTCAGTCAGTTTCATTTTGGCACATTTTAGGTACCAGGAGGACATTTCAGGAAGAAATAAATTGAACATCCCTGTACTGTTCTGTTGGTAGGCAGCTCTATTTTAATTAAAAATTGGTTAAGAACAGCAAGTGAGTCTGATTGCTTCCTTGAATACAGTTAAACAGCAGGTTTCTAACTACTAGAGGAGTGGTAAGTTCTTAAGTGAGCAGGAACTAACTTTACAAGCATTGCAGGGAGGGTTATTTGATGACACTCATTGAATTTAAAGCCAGGGACATGAAGCTTCTTCTTGTAAATGTCAGCTGCCTTGTCTTTTATTAGGCTGTGCCATGGTAAGTGCAGCCACATAGTACATTACTTCACACTTCTTTTAAAAGTTACCAATAATAAGGTTCTAAGAAATGGCTTAATTTCCCTTACTTTATTTTTCCCCAGGACCTTGCTAAGAAAACTCAAAAACTCTTATTTAGGCTCATTTGCTCATATTTCCAACTGACAGTGTTTCAGTATTCATCTGAATTATTTCCCTGAAGTGAAAATCCATGTATTGAATACCCTGTAAAAGTCTGAAGTAATTTAAATTGGGGCAAGGTGAAAATCAGGTGCCATCATTTGCAAAATGCTTGGAAACGCTGAAAGATTTTCTGTCACAGAAAACCTGACTGCATTTAAGCTGTTGTTCTTAATCAGAGAAGAACTGGTTTGTGTTAGTGTTGGTCGACAAAGCCTAGACAAGGGAATCGATTTGTTGACCAAGCAGCAGGGCTTTATAAAAAGATATTAAACTCTGGATGCTTGCTGCATAGATATCACGGAGCTAGGACTACTCTCTCTGAGAAGGACTTTGCTAGCTGTGCCACTGATCGCACACTGAGCTGGGTAAGTACATCCCTGGAGTGACTTGCTCGTTCAGATGCCGATGACACTGCATTTTGGGAGGGCTCCATGGAATTCTGAAACAAGACCCCAAGAATTGCTATAGGTACAATCCCTGTATACATAGGAGATCTTATCATTGAGTCTACGGAAGGGTAGATCTGGTTCTTTAGAGGGGGCATGTTTCTACAGGGCTATCTGCGAAGGAACGGGGTGAGAGTGAAAGGCTGCAATCATTGTCTGCCTTAGCTGTGCAATGATCTATTCATCCGACAACCATCTTCATGAGTGTGTCCTATTGCCAGGAATGAACAAGAAAAAGAAATGAACAAGGCATAACAGCTAACTTAAAGAATTTTGAACTATTTTCAGAAAAGCGTGCAGCCTATTATTATTCCAGGCTGCGAATGTGCCAACAGGGACATACTCAATGCGTTACAGCAGTGTGGAGGACAAACGCAGAAGAGTCCGGACATAGCCTTGGGTGCTGAGTTGGTAGGTTAGAAAAGTCTTCCAAAATGTGACATTTTATGTTAGTCCCAAAAAGAATGGGACACAATCAGTTGGACAAGGGTAGAAGTAATTTTGAAGCAGAAGAAATGGCATGACAAAAGTTGGGGAGCAGAGAACACTAGAAAAGCATCCATACAGATGCACAGAGTGAAGATGAGGGAAGATGAAGCCAGAGAGTGAGTCCATGTCCTACACATTTGTGTGCATCACACCAGAGGCTGTGTGGCTTGTTCAGCTATGTTTTGACACTTAAAGGAATTCAGAGCAGAGGCAAGTTCGGGCTCATTTTCCTTAGTTTCACGTTTCATCGGTATGCACAATTTTAAAACCTTGTAACTATTTCTGATTCTGTGAAATAATATATCTGAATGCTCAGTTATATCAAGTTCCCCTGATTTCAAGAGTACTTCCATACCATCAACGATCATTCAACAGTCACTCAGATTTTTGATTTAAAAAATGCAGTTACCAGAATGAAGATTTTCCCTGACTGTGGCGCCCCGGGCGACTTTCCATCTCAGTGTGGGATGGAGGGCCTATAGAGTGAGAAATCAGAGCAGAGAAGTTAGAAAACAATGGTGCCCCCCCATTCCCTCCTCAACATATTTATATTTGTGAGTGGTAGCAGAGGGCAACATACTAAAACTTTGTTTTAGCAATTTTAAGGTTTCTAGTACTTTCACATATATCATTTTATGACCATATAAAAACGACTGGGAAATTTTAGCACAACTTAAATTCTCTTCATTGGTTCCCTTATCCAAGTTAATACTGATTGTTTTTTTTTTTTATTTTGGAACTTTATTCAAGGCAAATCTATTTAAACCAAACATAGATTAATCAGGTGGAAAATAAGTCTCTAAAAATGCCTCATAGCAAAGTGTTCCCAGATTTGACTATTCAAATCACCTAGGTAGCTTATTAAAAATAAAAATATCAAATTTCACTCTCAGAGACTGATTTACTAAATCTACAATCAAGCCATAGAATGTATATTTTCACTCAGGTGAATAAATCAACCTTCATTTGAGAAACATTGGTCTAGAGTCTGTGGCCCACCATAATAGCAAGTTCTAACCAAGTTCCCGGCTCAACTTGGGATTTCTGACCTCCATTTCTAAGTAAACTCAACTTAGCTGATTAATTTGATAGTTTGGAATGGGCCAGCTTTACTTGTCCACAAAATCTTTCTTGATGAAGGTTTATTTAAGGAATAAATAGACCTTGTTCCTAATCTCAGGTCTGTCATTAATTAGTTCTATGGCCCTAAAGCATGTCACTTCACTACCATAAACCTTCATGTCTGAGAAGAAGTCAAATATATTGCATAGGAAGCGTCACAGATCTCCTTCCTTTATAGCCAAACAAAGAGAACATGGGTATGACAAGCACACGCATTCCTCTTCAACAAGAGGAGACGCTGTTTCAGAGGGAACTGTGCATCTGAGGCTTTATGACACAGGGTCAATGAAAGGGAAGAAAAAGCGGAACCTGAAAGGTCAGGGAAGAAGGATGTTGCCGTGGAGCTTGTAAGCTCCTGGTGGACAGAACCCAGTCCGTTCTGTTCACAGCTTTAACCACAGTGCCTACCCCAATATCTGCATAAGCTTAGAATATATTTGTTGAGTAAATTAATAGATGAGGCTAATTTGTTTTAGTATTTCTGTAGCTGCTATGAACAGTTTCAAAATAAGAGATTCCTCCCTTCAGGTTAAGGTTTGATCCCAAGAGGAAGTAATTGCAATCATGCTAATAAACTTACTGTGGAGAAATAAAAACATCTGAGAACTTCATTATAAAGGTGTCATCCAGAGATTTTAAACAATAATCGAAATAGATACTAGAAGGTAATTCAGAGAAAATTACTCAATTGCAATTCTGTCCAGGATCAATTCTAGCTTCCCAAATTAATTATAGCATAGCCATAACTTGGAATTAAGTTGCTTTCTTAAAATTCAATTTGTCATATTTGTCAATTAATTAGTCAATTAACATTTATTAAGCACTAAATGCCAGGCTTTTAGAAGAAACTTTCTTTGTTTTGTTAGTGTAAATTAAGACTCCAATTAGTATCCAGTTGATATTTGAATGGACAAGCAAATTTCTTCAACCTGGCCAATGTCTACATAGGGCGGGATGGGTCCTGCACGAGGACACCCCGAAAAGGGAGTGGGTGGCACCGGGTTGACCATATTCTGGTCTTGTACCCAGGCACAAACCTGTGTCCACTGGGAGGAAGTGCACTTTTTCTAATTTAGCCTAACCATAGGCCTGGTTTCGATGGGTGTTTTATATTCTCCTGCCATGTGATCTGAGAAAAATCAGTTTATTATTTGCAGTATACATCTTAACAGGAGGTTAAATAAGGTAAGAAAGAGTATAAAGTTTTTAAAACCTTCTTAATATATTTTTAAATTAAGTAAAAGATTAAGAGACTTGCTTTATAATACCTATTGTTCTGTTTCGCAAATAATAAAAGATCGGTAAAGGGTTGAACAATTTAAATTTACATTCTTTTTAGTGGAACAAAGTGTTCACATTTGGAGAAAATAGATGGCTTTTATTTTTTCAAAATCTTTTTGACATTAAATAAAAAGCTGAGTTTGTTTTCATATGCAAATAAATGTGAATGGATAATAACTGACTTTTCATTTCTTCAGAAAGTAAAAAGATTTCCATGCCTCTATGGTACAAATATAAAAATATGAAATAGAATTTTGTTGACATTTTATTATGGTCATTTGATGATTATATTTTGCATAGAAAACAGAAACTTATTCTAAAGAAAACAGAAATGGAAATATTTAGGTATAATTTCGCAAACATATTTGAAAAGATAATGCTTTTAAAGAGTCTCCAAACAATTCTTCATTCCATTGCTGGGATATACGTATAAAAGACTAGAGTTTATTAAAGTATTTAATTTGAGAATTTATATATTAGCACATTAATACAAAATACAAAATTGAAAATTACATTTTTAGGAATAGTATGTTTATTTTCTTCATCTACCAAAGGACTCCAGTTAAATATTTTTAGCCATTATTTATATAAAATTTCAAATATGGAATTCCACCATCTAAAAAATCAAGTGTGTTATCTATGTTGTATTCTTAGTGAGCGACACACAGAAATTGAATGACAAGGTCACAGACTTTGGAGTTAATTTGTAAATTATAATGTAAATATTATCAATATTATCATTGCCTCTAAAGTGGATACCTGAAATGGACATTTCCATTTCCATTGTTATTTCCATAACAATTCTGAATGTGATTTGCTTTAAAGTCTGTGTTGATTAGAAGCATTCAGGCTCCAAAGGGATGGGGGCTGGAGATGTAAGGACTAGATTTACTATTTTTTCAGCTTTGTTGAGATAAAACTGACAAAATTGAAAGATAAAGTGTACAACATGAGGATTTGATATACGTACATTCGAGTACCAGTTTATGTTAGCGTTTTCTTTTTATGTTTCACAAATTCATTTTTTTTTCCCATTTCAACTAATACCATTTCCACCTAGGCAATTTTGTTTGTTTTCTTCTCACAAGGGTCCTAAGAGACCAAATGAGGGACACTTCCCCCAGGCTTCCCCGGCAGTGGAGGTGAGCTTCCACACCTGAGGTTCTGTGTTGCTTCCGAACAGACCGGAACTTCCTCTAGAAGCCTGAGTACATTCCCAAACTTGTGAAATGTAACCTGAGTTCAAGCTTAAAAATCTGTAGAAAGTATGTCTAGTACATCTTATTATAAGAGAAAGAATTCTTCAGCTGCTAATTTATTCATTCATGAATCAAATTATTTTGACCTTGCGCTAAATCAGGCATTGTGCTAAACCCCGGCGTACAATTTTGAGTAAGAAAGACAAAATCCCTGTCCTCACAAAATTTGCACATTCTAGTGGTGAGTGACAGATTATAAGCATGTAAACAAATAAATGACTCTACAATTTCAAGTTAAACTGTGTGCTGTGCCAGCGCCCACCAGCCAAAGACCAGAGGAACACACTCACAGGGGGGTAGGTTCACTGGCACTGGATTTCTCATTCTGTGGGAAGTCATGGGGCCTCTTAATTATAAGGTGCAAATAGAGGCCTTATAGAGAATTCGGGCTTGCGTTAGAAGACTTGGAGAATTTTCCGGAAGTGCGGTTCTGTTCTGGCTTGGGTGTTTTAAGACCCTGAAGACAATTCTAGGATTGTAGTTTTTATGCAAGAGGTAGAAGAATAAAGTGAAGTAAAAACAGTAGTGAAGAAGCAGTGGTCACTCAAATTATGTGGGAAAGGAAGGTATTTAATCATTTTTGTCATTGGTAGTATACTTGTTTTGTTTTTGTTCAGACATGATTACAAAGTGGTCTTGTTTATTGTCTTTTGTCATCATCATTAGAATGTTTCAGTCAGAAGCTTCAGTTCTATGAAATTGTTTATGTTTAACAGGAGAACACCATGGCCTAGCTTGTGGCGCCAGGCCAGCCCTCAGGTGAAAGCTGTCAGTGGCTGTTCTTTTTTAATATGAAGAAAAATAAAGCAAATTAAATGGTTACATTGACTCAGAGATCAATATTATTCAAGATAAGGTGTTAAAAAAGAAGACTTCAGTTGACTGAGGGAGGGGAGTGGGGTCCGGGTGGAGGGGGACAAAGGGAGAAAAAGCAGGGGCAACTGTAATACCATAAATAAAATAAAATAAAATAAAATAAAATAAAATAAAATAAAATAAAATTTTTTAAAAAGAGAAAGGCCTTACTGTACATACATACATGTGCAGATATCTAAATGATGTGAAGAAATAAACCATGAAAAGACATGGAGAAGATGGTATCAATTAAAATTCTATATTTTTAAGATTTTATTTATTTAATTTAGAGAGGGCAAGGGAAGGAGAAAGAGAGGGAGAGAAACATCAATGTGTGGTTGCCTCTTGCATACCCCCTACTGGGGACCTGGCCCCCAACCCAGGCATGTGCCCTATACTGGGAATCGAACCGGTGACCCTTTGGTTTGCAGGCTGGAGCTCAATCCACTGAGCCACGCCAGCGAGGGCTAAAATAATTGTTGATATGTTGTATCAGCAAGACTGAAAAATGCAGTGTCTTAAATGTTAAAAAATGCATTTCTTTACCAAGTAACAGCCTGGTTAGTCCAAGATGGTAAGACAGTTTTGTAGCACAAAGTAGATAAGGCCTTAAGATGTATCAATCAGTGCCATTCTCAAAAGAATGGTATCCATTTGTGTGGTTAAAATAAATTCACATTTAAGACAAAAAAGAAAAAAAAGTCAAAATTCAAGAAAGATGGTTTCTTTTTAAGTTATAAAAGAACGACATGTTGTACACTTTTTTTTCTTTTCACTCAGTATCTGAACAGCTCTAACTGTCCTTCTGGGTGACCAGGGAGGCTGGAAAGGCAGTCTCTAACTGGATGTCCTCTGTGCTCAGGAATAAAGGGTTTTCTGCCTGAGAGACTTCCAGAAAAGTGGTTTCAGCAGCTGTTAAGGCAAAAACAAGCAGAAACAAGCTGGATGCATTAGAGGAATAACAGGCCAGTGTGACTGGAGGAGAATAAGTGAAATTAAATAGAGAAGTAGGCAAATGCCAGATTTTTTGAGGCTGTCTAAGACAGAATTTGGGTTTTATTCAAAGTGCAATGGAAAGACATTGTGGGATTTTCGAAGGGGTATATAGCCTCATCTCATTTTAAAAATTTATTCTGCTATGTAAATGTAGATGGATGAAAATGATAAAGGGGGAGCAGCTAGGAAGAAACTGCCATAGTCCCAGGGTGACAACTGTGGCTTAGGGAAAAAGCAGGTGGGTCCGGGCTAGGTAGCTCAGTTGGCTAACGCATCATCCTGATACCCATGTTTGCAGTTTGATTCCCCTTCAGGGCACATGCAAGAATCAACCAATGAATGTATAAATAATTGGAACAACAAATTGAATTTTTTTCTCTCTCTCTCTCCTTGTCTTTCTCGTTTCCTCTCTCTTTTCAAAAATTCAATAAAAAGAAAGAAGTAGTAGATGGATTTGAGATGTATTTTGAGTGCAAAACTAACAAAAGTTTTTAATGGATGAAATGGCAGGTACGCATTAAAGGGGAGAGTTAAGAATGACTACACCATTTTCAGCCTGAACAGACTGTGGGAACAGCTACTGACATGAGGAAGTGAAGGAGTAAACTTCAGAAAAGGATAGACTGTTTCTCTAATTAAAATGAACAGTTCCTCCATTGAAATGGAAGATTGAGTGGTAAGTACAAGGTAGTAAGGAAAAAATACAGCTTTCTCCTTATTGCTTTTAATTTTTAGTGAAATAATTTTTAGTGCTGTGAGGACAAGGACGAGTGTTGCAACTCAAGAAAAGAGAGAGTTCATAAAGCAAACTTCAGTGAGAATTAGAGGCAAAATTTATTAGGTAAATCTAATAGGGGTGCCCAACAGCATTAAAGACCCACTTGAGATTTTTGATCACACAAATTTGAAGTGTGACTTTTCAGCAGTGTTGAGTGCTTTCCTCAAGCTATATTCAGCTTCTCAGGTAAGGCCAGAGTTAGGGAAGCTTTCAGTTTAATAGTATTTTCACAGGCTTACATAATACAGGACAGAAGGTTGAAGGTCACAGAGAGTGATTTCAATTTGGACTAAAAGACTCTAAGTCAATTGAAGAGCAAAATGTGGGCATGAGTAGAAAGTAAAGAGTAAACAGAAAAAGTGGGAAGAATGGATTAAATGGGATCATAACTGTTGGACTGAGAGTGTTAAAGTATATGAACTGGAAAGAAAAGATGATGTTTAGGGATTAGAGTGCTTAACGTTGATATTTTGGAGACATTTAATTTGTTGGTAGTGAAAAGATCTGTGGTGTGACCATAGAAGTGATTGGATAAGGTGGAATGGATATAACGTTTGTTACTGGAAGTGAAGATGCCAGGGACTGAGAAGGAAGATAATTGAATAGACTTTGCAAATATTTGTGGAAGTTCTCAAGGATAATGAATGAAGCAAGGGGTTAATTAGGAGATCAGCAGTTCTTCCAAACACAAAGGATTAACATGTGAAACTGTGTTATGCTCTATAGTTTTTGGAGGAAAAAGGGAAAATGGTATAAAAGTGGCCAGAAGAACTGTTAAAATGTATGTATGAATATGTTCCAAGCAATACTTTTAAGCATTTTATATATAGCAGACTATTTTATCCTCTTCCGTGCCTCATCATTTCCACATTTTTTAGTTGAGTAAATGGGTTGAATAAGTTGTCCAAGGGTTACTAGTGAATCATGGAGCTGAATCTGGGCACTCCAAGCACTATGAAATAGTTTCCTTCTTAGGATCAATGATTTGGGCACTTTTTAATGTTGAGGCTGTAGGATAGTAAAAGATGTTGGTGTGGTGGTTGCGAGAAAGCATGATTTTAACAGGAAAACTCAGACATCATTTGGTTGCTTTTATGTACTACTGAGTGGGGTTTAGCCTAGGGGATGGGCAAACCCATCAAAGGACAGGGAGTTCTGAAGGCTTCTTAATTCCAAAATGATTTATACCCTGATATTGTCTTTCAGAGGTGACATGGACTAGGTTGCAGCCATATGAGGAGGGGTCTTCTTAGACGCTTGTGAGAGTGAGAGTCTAGGATGCCAGTACTACTGGCGAAATATAAGGACTGTGAGAGCTTATGAGTCTCACCATAAATATGTCTCAAGCATAATTTATGATGAGTTATTTCAGGTATTCTTTTTGCCTCAAAAATTCCCTCCAAATTGGAAAAAATATTAGTCACATAGTGCTTAACGAAGTTACCAATATGGCTATCATTTACTAAATAATAGTGGGAGGAAAGCCAATAAATGGTAACTGTTCTAGTGGAAGTAAATCTCCAGAGAAACCTGTGATTCTGATGGCTTATTGTCTCTTTATTGGATATTAATTTCATTTAACAAAAAAAAAATTCAGTTGCAAGTCATTTATTAAGGTAGGCATAATTATCAGTAGTTCATTAGTTATTCTTTTAAGATGATCCTACCTATCACTATTACTTCCCATCCCTGAGAGATTCAGGAGTTGAGTCTTGGGACAAAAGTATGTATTTCTCTCAATTAAAAAAGAAAAAAATCAATCAAATAACAATAGAAGTACTATTACTTTTCTGGGTTAATGATATGTGAGCTAGACTTTACCATAGGACCCTATTATAATCTCCTACAATTTGGTTTAAAATGTCAAACATTTTGACTATTTAAACAACCCATTAAATTCTTTGCAAAATTACAAAACATTCTATATGTGAGGTAATTAATATCTCTTACAATTATACACAACACATCATGCTCAAGATGTAGATTTATTTGAAAACATTTAGTCCAATTTCCATTAATGCAGAAGGATTACATCCAATAAACCACAATTGTAGAAGGGACAAAATAATTGTGTTCTCTCACATTTCCACACAGATATAATTTGATATTTAATTTAAAAATGATAAGTCACAATCATGTGGCAATATTTATCCTCTCAGTAGTAGTAAGAACCTCTTTTGAGTATGTAGGGTCTTCTGGGTTTATTTGCATATAGCTGCCGTTTCAGAATGTAAGGAATTTTTCTCTTTATAACTTCCTCCTTTTCATTTTTTTCATTTCCATTGTCAAGAATATCTTCCTGAATTAACTGAAAGATAGACAGAATATTAATAAAACTTACAAGCATAAAGTCTTGCATTTCAGAGCACTTTTCTACATTTTATCTCATTTGCTATTCAGGCAATAAAACATATATGAATGGGATGTATGAGGTTCAAAGCAACTAAGTGTTTTGTTTTGTCTTGTTTTTTTCATCCAAGAACAGATGGCTATCAGGTGGCTGAGAAAGAATGAGAACATGATTTTTTCTGATTCCCTGCTCAGTGTTCTTCCTAGTTCATCAAGCTATAGCCTTTTCAGTATGTCAATACCATACACCAATACCTCCAACTGAAACAACAAACCTAATAGAACTTTTAGTATTTTTTGAGCCTCAATTCATGCTAGACCAAAATGTTATAGAAATATATCATAAATCACAACAAATAGTTTTGAATCTAGTAAGCCAAATTCAAAGATCAATAAGATTTTATGCTCAATTAAGTTATTTATGATGACTTGAAACCCATTCCAAAGATCTATTTCTCAATTATAGAGAAAATACCAGTCATAGAAATTAACATATGTAAAAGTTCTGTTTAAATAGTAAAGATCTCTTTAGATCTGGATGCTTAATAATTAAAAGCAAGTTCAGATACAATAACTAAAGCAGTTAGCATCCAGGTAGGATGTTACCTAAAGATCTCGTGAAGTACGTTTCATTCTAAAATTAGTTCCAAACATGTTTTCTAATAATTTACTCTTATTCAAAACTTTCAGCTAGTATAAAATATTTAAGAACTCTTTGTAGAGTTTTGCACATCACTTACATAAAATTTTTTTTAAATTAATGGTTAAGGTAAGAATTGTATTCATATTGGTGACTGACTTCTAAACTTTGGGGTGCTACACTATTACTGACAGAAGACTAAGTTTTTAATTACAGTGCACATGCATTAAATTGTGTCCCAAGTGCCAGTAGTACTTTCTTTCAACTCACAACTATTCAATTCTAGAGGATGAAAAAAAAGCTACTGTCAGGCAATCTCATTTCTTAATCTGTTGTTTCTCCCTGCATACAGCCTGTAATTACTTGTACCATGCTCTGAATATTCTCATGTTATTATAATTCACCTAGTAACATTTAAAATAGCAAAAGTTCTAATCTCACGTGCACCTGATTTGTCTGTATAATACTTTATTGAAGGTTTTTTCCCATGGATATATAAAATTTAACTGACATTGCCCTATGATAAAGTTAGTATCCTTCAAGTGTTAGTGACTTAAGCAATATTTTAAAGACTAAACCATTTAGTTGGAATTGGAATTAAGAGATGGTTAGTTCAACAAGTAAAACTATAACTAACTTCATGGTTATTTATCTAGAACATCTTTTGTGTGTAAATTAGGATAAACACTAGAAGCTGTTTTGCCTTTTTTCTTTTCCACAGGGCATCTGTAATAGTTACAGAGATTTTTATATTAACAGAGAAGGCACCATCAGATCCCTAGTGTTGATGTAAGCCCATAATGTAAAACATTATGCAAATAACCCTTAGAGATTTATCTGAATAAAAAATGTTTCTCTTGTTGGGAAAATTTTAAAATTTTATTCCCTTTAAAGCATTTGTCACCCTCCCAAACAAGACATTCCCCAAAAAGGTGGTGAGTTACCAGTGTAGTATTTTTACAACAATTTCATTTAGTGTTTCACTGTAGTTCTATAGAATGAAACTTGTTTCGACTGTAGTAGCTCAGGTGTAGCTGCTATGGGTACCTAGAATCCACACATTCAACTGAAATAAAAACATATGTGTAGATATATGAACATATATGTGGACACATGAATAGATCTCTCTATCATTCTGGTTTTATTTGCCTAACATATTCAAATGCTAAAAGAACCTTTTTGTGTTTTGTGTTTGTTTATAGATAAACACACATGAATTAGTGCTTCTAAGATAACAGTTTAATTTCCCTAAATTTCTTAGGCACTACTACCACAACCACCACCAAAAACTGCCTAGACATGCCATTTATTTAGGCATTTGGATCGAAATCTGCCTTAAGGTATATCCCCTTTTTAAGATTGAAGAAAAAATATTTTGCTCAAGTCCAAACATTTGAAGGACACTTTGAAGATCTGAGGGAATGTTAACTTCAACACATGGTTTATCCTTCTTTAGTATTTATGGTTTCCTCTTATGATAATGATCAGAATTTAAAAATGGTACAAATAAGAGATAACTATAATTATATTCATGTTTTGTTTTTGTTTTACCTCCCAGTGTTGAAAGGCTCTGCTGTGACAGATATTCCGGATCTGGTATATTGTCAACATTGCTTCCAAGCTAAAGTCATCTAAGCCAGTGGGAAATTTCCTCCTTGTAATGGGCTCTCCTGTTTCCTCAGCATGGTTGTTCAGGTTATTTATAAGACTGCAAAGGTTCAGCAGAGTCATTTTCCAAGAGGGAACACTTGCCTTACTGATCTGAAACATAAGAAAAAAAGATATTGCATTTAAAACTTATATGGATACAGAATAAATTTATATTGTGCTAAGCCATTATATTTGAGGCTTGTTACTCTACACTAAGTACAATGTCATTAATTTAGTAACTTCATATCACAAAGTTGCATAGTGCCAATACCTCATGTTATCTATTAAAAAATAAAGTCAGACATATCATACACACATACATGAGCAAAGCAAGAAAGAAAAAAGAAATGACAGCAAGTAGAAATATATATGTATATCACAACACAGATGAAAGTATTAAGTATACCATCCCTCTTTTTAAAAAAAAATTTTTTATCCTCACCTGAGGACACTTTTTTTTTCCACTGCTTGAGAGAGAGAAGGAGAGAAGAAGGGAGAGAGACAAACACTGATGTAAGAGAGAAGCATCAGTTGGTTGCCTCCCAAGTGCACCTGGATGAGGGCTTGGTGTCCAGACCCAGATGGGGGAGGGGGATCAGGGATCAACCCTGCAACCCAGGTATGAGCCCTGATGGGAAATCGAACGTTTCAGTTACGGAACGATGCTCCAACCAACAGAGTTACATCGGCCAGGGTGCCATTCTCTCTTAATTACACTTCAGTTTGATGTCTAGTGGAGCAGGGACTAAGATGTTACTAATAGACTTGAACAATAAGAGTAGTGAGAGACCACTAATCTAGTTCGCACATTAAGAGTTGTCATGGGCAGCATCACAGTTCACCAATATATTTGCAAATTATAGTAGTCTCTGGATCTTGTCTGATGTGCCAACAACAATCAATGAGAAAAGTTAAGAACATAGGAGAACTTAAATGTGAAATAATTAGTAAAAATTAACAAACATTTCAAAGGGCATAGATGAAAGAAAGCACAAATTTTCCATAAAGGACAAAATAATTTGAATGACTGCTAAGTCCTGATAGGAAGACTCAATAACAATAGTTTCAGGTGTCAGTTCTCTCTGTATTATCCAAACGTAATCCAACTGCAAATCAAACTTTCAATTTGGAAAATATGGTGACTGGAATTTAGAAAGGAAATTTGTCAAAATAATTATCAAGTTAATTTGGAAGTACAAATGTGTGAACATAACCAAAAAGATTTAGAAAAATTAGAAAAGTAATGAAGAGGTTTTTTTGCCAGTTATTAACATGTTGGGTTTTTTTAATTTCAGGAATGAAAGGGGTGAGTTGATGGAGCATAAAAAAACATAAAACTCAACAGAAAAGATATAATGTTCAGTAATGGATCCAAATATATATGAAGGTATTGCATATAGCAAAGTTTGCATTTGAAATCCTTGAGACAGTTGACCATGAGGACATCTGGATGTAGATCTAGTTATAACTTTTCCTGACATATTATAGTCGAACAATATCCAGATGGGTTAAATATGAATGAAAACATAATAGCATGTAAATATATAAAATTTATTTTACAAATGTGGGAAGATATTATTAAATAAACATCCAAACCAGAATCCATAAACAAAAAAAATAATTTAAATACATGGGTAAATTATCTCTTTGAGAAGTTAACATCCTGAATTAAAATCAAAGCAAGCTACAGTGTAAAAACTGACACAATATGTTAGTACTCTGAACAAAGATGGAGCTTGTCAAAAAAAAAAAAAAAAGGTGAATATCCCAATTAAAAAAAAAACTTAAAAAATTTAACCTTGGATACTAATGTGAACAAACATGTCACAGAATTGTAGATGAAAGCAACATGTAGAATGATATTCAGCTTGACTGCCATTAGATCAGGCTTTAAAAAATACAAGTACACTCAATGGTTTCTGGTAACAGAGACATTTCCTTTCATAAATATTTTTTGGTCTACATGTAGATTGGTATAACTTCTTGATGGATGTTTTGGCAATATGTGTTAAAATTATAAATGTCCATACTTTTGATTAAGATTTTTATCCTAAGGGCAGGTAAATCTTTGAGTACAAAGACATTCACTATAATGTTTCCAACAGGTTGGGAATTCTTTCTGCTATGTTCCTTGAGTATGATTATCCAGCCTTGGCTTGAATTTTTCTGCTATGAAAACTTAGAGGCAACATGCTCCAATGTGTGACTACGACACCTCATATTGTGCCAATTACTGAGACACTATAATTTTACATTTGGGAAGCTCTTTAGAGATCACCTAATTAAGCATTTTCTATAGTGTATTTCTTAGAACACTAGTTCTGCACTCACTGTTTTTAAAAAGGGATTCCATTGTCAAGTAAATTGGAAAACTTCAATTTAAAGGAAAGTAAATCTCCCTGCATTTAGTTTTCCTCAGCGCCTTTAACTTGCAAATATTTGTTATAACTATTCGGTGGTACCAATAAAGCATCCGATGCTCTCCAAACTAATTTGATCACAGAATGTTTTATTCATAAAGTATCTGTCAGGACTAGTGTTGTTGATTTTTTTTTTTTTTTGGACGGGGAAACAGTTAATCATCTTTCCTTTTACCAATTAAAATAGTCACTACATCACTCAACACTATTGTTGAATGTCACATTAACTAACCCTCATCATACCTAGGAAGCACAGCAGAGAAAACACTCTTGACCAAAGGATGTCTAAGTATACACATGTTTGAGAACATTTAGTATAAGGTTTAAACTATTTCACTCAGGAAAAGGACAAAGACTCTCTCCTTGACCAAATCTGAGTCAGGCTTCTCTGAGCCTGTAGGTTCTGTCTTTAGTCTGCTTGTTTCAGTTTTAGCACAAATCCTGCTGAATCAAAATAATCAAAACTCCTCACCCACGGTGTCTGATCACCCTAGATATATCTGATATTTAATCACATTTCCACTCTCAATATAAGAATCTTGTAGAATCATCTAGGAAAATTCCTCTTAGCCTTAATATTTCCTCTTAGTAATTTTTTATCCACTGACCCCCGCCCTGCTCCTTGGCTATAAATCCACAGTTATCCTTGTTGGATTGAGTTGAATCCAATCTCTGTAAAACCCTAGTTGTGGTAGGTCCTCTTGAATAAACTCTTTCTTACTATCTTTAACAAATGTTATGAATAATTTTTCTTTCACAATAAACAGTCTTACTTATTAAATCATTTTATATAAATGTTTATAATAGACCTAAGCCTATAGATAAGAAATTTAGAATAATATTTCTTCTTGTTTTTGAGATAAGGCGAACTAGAATATTTGTGGTTCCTGTTTACCATTATTTGATGTAACTTTTTAGTACTGAATAAAATCCTGGTCAAATTTCTGTTTCCTTAATTAAATGGAACCTAATCTATATGACTAATACTACCTATAATAAACTGAACTCAGCTGAGTTCAACAAATGGTGAACTTAATTTCACTAAATTTAACATGATTAAAATTGCCTGTGATGGAACCCTGACCTTTTTACAGTTGAGTGCAAAAGGTGAAGGTTGTTCATGAATCCTAGCTTTCCACTGTTGGTGCTTACATATTTATTAAATTTGCATTGCATACAATGCATTGATTTTGATCCTAGAAAATTACAGCATTCCAGCGATTTTTTGAAAGCCTGAAGAAAACATACTGTACCAGGTCCTCTTTCTTAATAAAAGCATACCAAAGCACTGGCGAACATAACTGCATATATAGTAAAAATCATTGTACCTAAAACATGCTCGTCCAAATCTGAGATGGCAAGACCTGAGTTGGAGCATTGCTTCTAGACAGGAGCTTGGAACACTCACTTTCTTACCGTGGCACCTGTTCCTGTTGAGTCTTCAGCCTTGGCATTCCAGTGTTGTAACAGTGATTGCAGCAGGTGACTGTCTCATCTCAAAATTTACTTTTCTTTAAGAATCATCTTTTGGCTGGGAACCCTGTTCTCTAACTCTGCATTTAGATACACTCTGGGTAAGTAAATATAGCGTGGTAGCATGGTAATAGGTGTATTCTAATTAAGTTTTATTCCTAGGTACAGGTTAGGGTCTTCGGAACCTTGTTTTCAAAACCACAGGAGGAGAAGAATAGAGTCTAGTACACAAAGTTTTACTTGATTCAATAAAAACAGTGAGCAGGTACAGATAACACTTTTATTATAGGAACAATTTAAATCCAGGCATGGATTTCATGTAAATGTCTGGGAGATCATGAACTCCAACCACAGCATTTAAAAATTAAAAAATAAATAAAGAAGGCAAGCAATGGCAACTACCCACTTGGTTAAGAGCAAATACTTCGTAAGTCACAGGTGCAGAATTAACTCTCAAGATTTCCGTTTCCCAGTCTATGGCTCTTTACATGCTACCACATGGCTTTCATGGATTGTCATGAACTTTCGTTTTTAATTGAGGAACTCTATTTTACTTTCTTCAATATAATGAAAAAGGCAAAATATGTCACTTAATTCTCATTTATGAATTTAATTGGAGGCCAGTATACCTTTCATCACACACAATTTGATAGGAATGGAAACAGGATTCCTTTAAATACATGTACATGTCCTCATAAATAATATGTGACTATTTAATTAAAGTTACAATATACTGATTGATAGTCACTATAATTTTTTTCCCTGTCACATCAACACCCTTAACTCCTTTGAACTTAAGGAAAAGTTTCCCGAAAAAGGAAGTGCCTCCCTATGAACTTTTCAGCCTTTATGGGAAATTATTACTATAGGAAAAGGACGTCATGTTTATAATGAGGGTTCCTATGTTTTTCAATCCTTGGTTTAAAAAAAGAAAAAACTTACCTTTGATGTATGCACATTGGTCAATAAATCAGTTTCTAACGCTTTCATTTCCTCTTCTGAATCTGAGTAAAATCAAAACCACATGTTTACTATATAATTACATATCATAGAATTACATTTTAACCTACAGATATTATATTAATCTAAAAAAATAGTCTCAGAACCATGTTGTCTTTTTTATGTATGCATTCTACGTAAAATAGTATTCAGAAAAAAATCATAGTTTTATTTTAGACTAAGAAGAAGCCAGGATAATTGAAGCACTTCTAAGGAAATGGACACCTGATTATATGCCAAGAGGACTGTTGGTGGTTTGGGGTTATTTATTCTCTAAATCTCAAAATTAAAAAAGTAATTATATAATAGAAATGTCATCAAATATGTTGCTTAATTTTCAACAACAATAGTCTACATATATAGAATATATGCATATTAATATTTACAAAACAATGTAATGAAAAGGTATACACAGAGACTTTTTAGAAAAAAAAAAGAGAATTGCTTACTGATAGTTTTAGAATAAGAAAGACATTCAGATCTACTTAACTTGAGATACTATTTTAAAAAACACACATTGAAAGATTTGTTTTTCTGCTTTAAACAAGAATTTATAATTATGCATCTTAGCAATTTTATCATAGCCCATTAAGGAAATTGTTTAAGCAAAAGTGATGTCCATTAATACATGTACAATAGCATTAAAATGGATTTCTGATTTTTTAAAAGAATATCCTTTCCAGTTTCCACTAGTAAATATTCTGCAAAGAAAAAGATTTTAAAATAGTATAATGTAAAAAAAAATAAAGAACACTACAATAAGATGACTTAATTTAAACTCACTAACCTAGATGTCCTACAACAAAGATGTTAAAATGACTCTGTCTTCTTTGCACTTTACATTGTTATTAAAAAGACATGTGACACTTGGAGAAACCATTTGTTTAATTGTATCTAGGAACTAAAATACACCAGGGATCATTTTCTCCTGTCTTTTTTAGGGATCTAATCTGTTTTTCACAAGGAGTGACAAATTCCTTTAGCCATTTATTAAAAAAATGTATACCAAAATCAACATAAATTTTGGTTTATCAGAGCAAGGAGTTTCAAAACTTAATAAACAAAGTATTTAATTAATAAGTCAGTTTTTCTCACATGCTCTAAGTATACTTCTACATAATTGTAGACAATTTGGTATTTATCTCATAAAAAAAATTACAAGCTTAGAAGTTCAAAGTCTTTTTAAAGATCAAATGAATTAAAAATTTAATTAACATTTATATCTTATAGATTTACATTTATAATTTAAATGAAATCATAGGGGAGTTTAAATTAAACATTTCAACGTCATGTTTATAAGATAAAAGAGTATAAAACAGGTTAAATGATTTTCCTGCATTTATTCTGTTTTTATTTTATTTTGTTGTGATCATTTAATTATTTAATTATTTTAAACATTAATTGAAGTGCATTACCACCACATTTATTACTCTTCTAAATATAAATCTCATTTTTAAGATGAATCATTGATAGATGTTTAGAAATAGATGGCTGCTCCTTAATTATCACATGCAAAACACTCCAGGTAAATAATTTTCTTTGAAGAAGAATCTTAATTTTCCAAATACATTTTGTATCAACTTAAAAGGCATGCAAAAAAAAAAATTAATAGGATGCCTACAATCTTTCACATTGAAGATTATATCAAATGTATCCTTAAAAAGGATTTGGGGTACTTTTGTATTTTTCTAAATACAAAATATAATTTTTTATAAATAACGCTTTACACATTTCTTCATTAATCATCAATTTTCAAATTGTTATCTTAACACATATACAGTTAAACAATAAATTGGGGAAGGGAGAAGCCACTGCCTCTTGAGAGAATAACTGAAAATGAGACAAAGCATTTTGAAGGGAATGGATTTTAATTAAGGCTTTGCACTTTGACAGGCACTGCATCTGTACTTCTTATTAGATAGTGACCAGCCAGTTTAAGTTTAAGGTTGTTTTCTCTAGTAATTATAATGCAAAGAGGGACATGAAGTGTTTCATTAAAATCCCTTTTATTGCTTTGCAGATTTAAAAACAAAAATTTTTTAGTTCTTATATAGATAGAGAAAGAAAATATTCAGCTTCTTTTTATTAATACAGAGTAAACCTAGAATAAGGAAGAATCTCTTCTCCCTGGATACGTTAACGTAAGTAGCAATATACTACAAAAAAGGAAAAAGAAATCACTTCGGGGAGTTGTGAAACGCAGCTGAGCTTACCTGAGCACAGACTCCAGGAGCTGAAAGCCAGGAGCACCATGCAGACCAGCTGGATTTTCATCCCTGCCATCATCTCCTTGAGTTTCTTAGGAAGCCAAGTTCACAAACGTCAGAGACACTCTGAAGGGGAGGCTCTCTCTAATGCTTCCTCTTGCCTTCAGCTGATTTTGAAAGTGGCTGAAGTATGAGAGTTGCTTTGGCCATTCCTTATATATATGTACATATGCAGGAGGGTGATGTCATGAGAGTATACAGGGATTATCTTAGGATGTACCCTCCCTCCCTTCATCTCCATCCCTTCCTTCCTCTTACTACTCCCTCCTCCCCTTTTCCTTTGCCCCCCTCCTATTTCTGAATCTGCACTGAAGGTGACGTGTTCCCTAAATTCGGTTACTATTCCAGATTTCTGACACGCAGAAGGAATCATTCAAAAGCAATTCCATAGAGAACACACTGGAAAAGAACTTCCAGTACAATTCTTTCCCCATTGCCTCTCATTCCTTGACTCTAAGAAGTTGTCATTTTGATTTTGTGAAATATGAGGTCTGTCATTGCTAATAAGCAACAACTCCAGATGAATGCCTGACATGAGTGATTCTTTAGGCTTGGAAGTTCTGAAAGAGTTAGGGTTCTTTTCTGGTAACCCACAGTTTTGAATGTTTTATGATCTCAGGACTAATATAGATCTTAGATAATACATGCTAACAGAATGAAGAAAGTAAAAGATCAGCAGAGAATCAGTTATAATACTGAGGCTAAGCAAAAACTTTCAATTAAAAAAATAAAAATAAATTAAAAATACTAGTAAGCCTAAGGAAAATAGGATATTATTTCCTAACAAATTAAAAACTTTTTATAATAAGTAATTGGGAAAATGACTTAATTGTGTATGCTGACTTTTGATTAATTGTCTTAGGAAAATAATTTCATGGTTTTATGAAATCTAACTATAAATTATGCATTAACAGGTGGAAAATGTATTATTGTATCACCAATTGTTGTTTTCTGATGCTTTCCTCTTTTTTATAGCATTTATGCAATGCTACATCTTATTCATTGTATACTCCCCTTCTCACTGCTTTTCACTGTTGCAGTACGTTTCTTTCCCTGTTATAGTCATAAAAATGAGAATGCACTTCTGGAAATGAGACAATCCTACACAACAACCACTCACCAAAGTCACGTTTCTAAGAAAGTGTCTTCACATGTCTTGTAAGTTATAATGATACTCATTTCTTCTCTAAGTTCTCAGAAGAAAATTGCTCACGTCTTCTGGAGTGAAGTGATCCTCTTGCATTTGCATTACGGATTTCAGGCTACATGGAGTCATCTGCTGTCAGCAATGTGAATATTTGAAGGTAAAGCTTTGTGTCAGACTTCTTCACTTTTTAGATTTTATCAGTCAGGTAGTAGCAATCAAGAAAAGAAATCTGGATCTATTTCTACAGAAAGTTGATTTATATGGTATAGACCTATGACATTAACTTCTCCATTTTGCCGTAAATTTAAGGAAATAAATTAATTTGAAACATTTAATAATTATTTAAATTAACAAGGAATCATTCATGTAATTTAATGTTCAGGAACTTAAGAATAGCTGATGTTTTTATTACCTTTGGTTTGCTTTACAAACTTGCATACTACACAATATTGAACATGACTCACCTGAGGAAAATTTTTATAAAGGTTACTTAGTAATTGGCAAAGAAATTTGAAATATATGTCTGCATTTTTTATTTCTTGCCACCAGGGGGCAAAGTAGAAGTTTAAAAGGCTTTATTTTCACTTAACATCACAGAATTATGATTTTGATTAGTTTCTTCTTGCTATTACAGCATCTTTGTGATAGAATAGTTTTAAAGCCACTTTTAAAGAAATTATATATTCTTTGCATGATATTTAATTGGTTGTTTTGTCTTCTTTTGAATTACAAATTCAAAGAATAATCGTTTAAGATGTGTGTTAGCTAGTGGCCTAACTGTAAAAAGGAAGTGTGATTTCTATTTTCTTCAAGTGATTTCCTTAATACATGAAGCTCAGGGAAATGTTGGCAAAACTTATTTGTAATTAATTAGAAAAAAGGGAAGAATGAGTAAGGAAATTAATTTATTTTAAGTATATACCTTGGATATCAGCTATCAATGTGAGAATTGTTTTAAATATATGATCTGAAAAAAATAGGGAAATATATCAAATTATTTAAAATCAAATAGATGCATGCACTATTTTTCTTTTGGAAAAGACACATGTAACTTTTGTAGTAAAATTTTATATATATACAGTATGTATCTTATCTGCTCTCTAATTGGTATTTTTAAAAATCTGTTATTCATTTCCTTTCTCCCATTAATCTGTCTTTTATTACAGAGGATTTCAGACAAGGACCTAGAAAAATGGAGGGAAAATTATTTTTACTCTCCAACTGGAAACTTCTAGAAGAGAACTGTCACTTATTGGTGTATGTCTGCTTCCTCCAATGCTTATAATCCTCAGGTGTCCAATATGTATTTACTGAATTGAATCAAAATACTGATTATTTTAAATTCCTAACACTTTTTGTCATGTTTCCATTTGAAACATTTCTTTCAGTCAACTCTCTAATTTCAGTGATTTAAACCCCCTTTTTATCATTAATCTTAATATTTGATGTGAGCCTTTAACTAAGTCAGTTTTCTCAGCATTTGCTCTAATCAGTCTTTTTCCCTCTGAATGAGAAAGTCAACTTGAAAAAGTTACTTAAGAACTGAACCCTGGGATTATGTACATTCAGCAGCTGAGTGCTTAGGGTGAATTGTGGGTTTACATCATTCCTGTAAATGAGTCTCTGGTTTGGAACCTTAACCCTGTTTCATCTGAGCAAACAATGATCTTAATCTCTTTGTAAACTGAATTGATTTTTCTGTTCAATTAAAGTCCATTTTCTAGACATACAGATAGTTATGTGCCTGCACACACCCACACCTTCATGTACTATCTTTCCATGAAATGCATGCTCCCCAGACCTTGGAGTCTTAAGTAAATGTGAACCACGTATCCAGTTTCCCAGTCTATATGTAACCATGCTTTGCCCATAATCTCTATAAATACCCAGCTCATTTCCCTTTGTTTTTCCCTGTCTCTGCTTTTGAATCTTTATAGGCAATTAACTTGGAAAGCTTGATGATATATTTCTGTAGTTAAAACATTTTGCTACTTAAACTCCAATTACAACACAAGCTTTTCCTGAGATTCACATGATAACAAGTTATATTTAAGGGAAGATGTTCCACATTGTAGTTACTGCTGATCTCATTGACAGCCTTGTTTCTCATATCCAAAAAATTGTGATGTCCACAAAATTACCACCCACTATGCACAACGCCCAATTGTCCTTATAAGCATTGTTTTTTATAAGACTAAAATAAAAGCATTACGAGAAAAGAAAAAAAAACAGTTCCTAACAGTTTTCTCTTCTTTCTCTTAGCTTTATAAATTAAAACGTAATTATATAGAGTAAAAAATGAGATAAATTTTCATTGAAAGAAAAGTTACCCTCTTTATTTATGTTACAAAATCTAAGAAAATTGCTCTAGTACCTAAAATATCCAAACCAAACAGATGCACTTGAGCTAACTGGGGCAGATTCAGTAAAACACTTTATTTCTCTATCTTAAAAAGATATTAGTTGTTGAATTTAAAATACAATAATTTATATTATTAGCACTTTGTAGTTTTACTATCTTTTTCAACTTAGATTCTTTCCCTAGCGACCCTGATAAGTCTCATGGCTTTGAATTTTATCTATTCCCCAGTCACCTTCCAATGTGCATCTCTCACCACCCAAGCTGTATGATCGATTGCATGCTCAGCAACTTTATTTGAAGGATCATTCGGTAACCTTATTGTCTAAAATAAATCATTTGATTCCTCCAAACATCTTTCTAAAAATCTCCTCCTCCTCTAGTGTTCTTCATTTCAGTAATTAAAACCATCATTTACTGATTTGCACAAATCCAAACACTAGAAGCCATTTACAATTCTTTTTTCTCACCTACTATGTCAAAGCTATGAAAACCCTCTGGAGTGCAGGTCTGCCACTAAAATAGATTCCAAACCTAAGTACTTTCTCTGGTCCCATTATCATCACCCAGGTATAAGCAGTCATTGCCCCCTGGAGCTGCATCAAGGGCCCCTTGAACAGTCCCCACAACCTTGATCCATTTTAATGCAGTCACCGTATAGTAGCCAGAGAAACTTTTTTAGTGTAAATCTACACTTGTTACTCTATGTTTAAAACTATCTAGAGGTTTCTGATTATACTTACAGCCAACTCCTGACTGTGGCCTATATTATTCTGAGTGGGTCTTTGCCTCCCTCTCTGCTGTCATACCCTACCATCCTCCCCCATCTGTATACTTGAAGTACAATGGACTTCAGGCTTTTTCTCAAACATGCCAACCTTTTTCTCAGAGATCTTCAATAAAGACTACAGTTAGATTACTGTTCAACAGATACTTATTCCTGGCCTCCTCCAGAGTGGATGGAACATACTTTCCCACTTTTTGACCATGACTTTGGTCATGAGATTTGCTTTAGCTAATGAGATGTTAGCAGACATAAAAAACACAAAGATTTGGTAGGTGTTTGCTTCGTGAGGCTTGCCCTCTTATTCTTCTTCTACTGCCACAAAAACTTTCACTGGATGGTCCCCAGATGAGGAGAAACAGGAATCAAAGCCAAACTAGTTGTCTGGCAAAACTGCGGTGTGAACCAGGGTCACCCTAGCTAACTCACAGACGCGTGAGAAGGATTAAATGATTTGTTTTAAGTAACCGAGTCTCACAGAAGTGCAACATTTTTGGGGTGGTGGTTGATTGCTACCCCGTTCAATCTCTAGAGTCTTTATTTGTTCATTTATCATTTGTCTTTCATAAGTAAAAGCAGGTGTCTTTCTTTGGTATTGTTTCTCCCATTCTCAAAAAACACAAAATAATAATTCTCCATAGTAGACACTCAATAGTTAACCAGATGAATTAATGAACTAATGACATTCCGAACATCTCTCCCTGGTGGTTTTAAGGTAACTGCCTCTCACTCACTTCTCACGCGAATATTTTTATTCTCCAGTCTGTGAACAGTGAAACCCAGGAAGCAATCTCTTTTGGAGAGACTCCTGGCCAAATGGTATGAGACCATGCTTTCCTTAAAGAGTTTTGAACATTATTTTGGAACTGCAATTGATATTTTATAAGTCACCATTAAGAAAAAGTGGAAGCAGGGTGTTCGTGGTCCTAACAGCACATGTTGCTTCCAGTCTGGCAAGTCAGTCAGCACAGAAAGAGTGGGTAGGGGCTCATCGTTAGAGGCGGAAAACTAGCGTGAACGACAGGGAAGCCGGGGTCTACAAACAGCCGCCACTAACGGCGCGGGCCTCTGAGGGATCTAAAGATAAACCCGAAGTTCATTTACTAAAAACCTACTCTATGACAGGCACCACGCCGGGTTAATTTTATTTCACGTAACATGGCATACTGTGAAGCCAGGTTCACAGATCAATATTATTCCCATTGTGTAGGTTTAAAAACTAAAGAGCTATAGAAAGTTTAAATAAGGATAAGGTGTATTTATTAAGTAGCACTTGAATAGCGCTAAACAATGCTTTTCATTTCTAAAGCAACATCTAATCTTTTTAATATTAGTACCAGATCCAATAACGAGCCCAAGGAAATCTTGTATTAACATGTTGTGGGAAAGGGTATGGCAAATAAAAGACAGGAAAATACTTTTAACCTAAATGTACATTTAGTAAAATGTAAGGTTGAATTCTATTCTCAAGTTAATTCTACTTCATCACTTTAACCCTTTTTTGTTGCCTTTCCGGGCTTGGGTGTGTTACACATATTAAACAGATAAATGAACTGATTATCTAAGAATCTTTCTTCTTATTATAAAGACTATGTGGTACTTAAATGGGTTCTGCATGCATTGAATTGTTTTCACTGGGGTGGGAGATGAAAAAATAACAAAGTAGAGTCAGAAAGAAAGTGAGGTTGCAGCAAAGGGCCTGACAGTGAGTGACCTGGGAAAGAGAACATTCTCCATTTTGTACTCTAGATGGAGGCACTAGTATGTACAGAATGAAAATAGCAGACAAGCACTCCTGGGATACCAGGCCACATTTTAATATAAGTATAACTCATTAAACCATAGGATATCAGAGATTAAAAGGACATCATGGAACAACTGGTCTCATACTTTAATTTTATGGAGAAAGACAGACAGACATAAATACTCTAAGTGGGTTAAAAATTTCCTCTACTTTCTAATTCTTAATCACACTGACCCTAACTTTTCCAAGTCCAACCCCATTTCTTATCCCAGAGAAAGTTTTCTCTAATGTTAGTCAAATTCTTACTTTTTTTCAAGATTTAATTTATTTATTTTTAGAGAGGGTAAAAGGAGGGAGAAAGAGAGGGAGGGAAACAGAAATGTGTGGTTGTCTCTCGAGCGCCCTCTACTGGCCCTCAACCCAGGCATGTGCCCTGACTGGGAATCCAACCAGTGACCCTTTGATTCACAAGCGGGTGCTCAATCCACTGAGCCACACCAGCCAAAGGAAAATATTTTGAAAGTATTTTTTTTTGGGGGGGG
>PVJD01014498.1:0-28884 GCA_004026545.1 Mormoops blainvillei
CAGGCCAGGAAGTGGGTCAGCTGAAGTCTCACAGAGCTCCCAGAGATCTGCTTTAGTTGTTGAACTAATCAATATATAGTCTCAAGCTGTAATCAGCAGCCAGGGTTAAGCTCCACAGGGTGGGGCACAGTAATTCCTATGGGGGGGGGGGGCAGTTTCTTGCTTCCCCTCAGGCTGATGCCGTTTGGACAGGAGAGTTCTGCCTGAGAAAGATGGCTTCTGCAGTATGGGAAATGACTCAGCATAGGGATCCAGGCGGCTGTTCTTTCAGCTCTCTCCCCAGAGCCACCAACCCCAGAGTCTCCTTGAGCATCTCTAATCCATGCTGCCCTCCCTTTGCCGGCACCCAGGGTAAGTGGCTGCAAATGAAATTTTTGTGCATTGGCCCTTTAAGAGGCTCTCTGGATCTCTAGCTTTCTCTCCCTGGCAGACAGAAATCTTGCTACTTTTTACAGCTGGATGTTATCTGGGTTCCTTTCTGGCTGTGTTGCGTAGGCTGAGGAGCCCATCTTGGGGTTTAGACCCCACATTTCTCAGGGGGAACTTCAACTGCTGCCCATGGGAGCCCGGCCGCCAGCCCTCTCATTCCTCCCCCGCACTCCCTACCAGTATCATTGTGGTGAAGTGGTTTCTTCTGTCTGTCCACGATTATAAGGCTTCTCTCCAACCAGTGTTCAGTTGGTTATTCGGGATGATTTTTCTACAACTTAGTTGTAAGTCCAGATTGGTCCTGGGAGGAGGTTAGTGTAGCTTCCACTTACTCTTCTGCCATATGGATCTCCCACATCTGGCTTTTCAACTAATGTGGGCTAATGTCTGCAATGTTCATGTCTTTGTCCCTTTTCTAGCTGCCATTTTCTGAAAGGGGGCAGAGTCTTTAGCTATGCACAGGACTGGTTTGAGCAGTGTTGGCATTGTTTATCATTGCCCCAGAGCTTGTTAAGTGCTGGATGCTGTTTCAATCTGCAGCCCTCAGCACTTTCTGCAACACCCTCCCTTCTGGGAGGAGGTGCTGGCTCTGGCATGCCTTTGGAGTCTGCCCAGACCCACCCCTGTTAACTGGTACAGAATAGCTAACAGTCAACAATTAACATAATAACAATAACAATGAGGGAATTTGTGGTCTCTGGTGTGGTTGCTGTGCCCAGAGGGATCTGAAAAAGTTACCTTGACAATCAAAGGAACATTACTATAGATGCAAAAAGACAATAGACAGGTTCAGGTAAAGTAAAGATGAGTTTTTTAGGGAAGATTCTAGCCTAGGAAATGACTGCCCCCCATGACCTGCTTTTAGTTAGAAAGTTTTCATTTCAGACCATCTTATGTGGTTACTTTAGGTCCCTGAGTTTGTGCCTCTCCTGAGCTTGTCATATTAAGGATGTGGTACCTTTCCATCCACACCATCTAGCCATGCTGCTGGGGGTTTAGGTTCCAGGCCCCGAGGCTGGGGGTTTTTGTTTGTTTATTTGTTTGTTTGTTTGTTCGTTTGCTATCAGTGGCCTAGTAAGCCTTTTTATTTTTAAATTTATTGATTTGAGAGAGAGAGAAACTCCAATTTGTTGTTCCACTTATCGATGCATTCGTAGGTCTATTTTTTTATGTGCCCTGGTCAGGGATCAAATCGTCAACCTCGGTGTATTGGGAGGAGAGACTTTCAGGCCCTGACTAATGTGGCTTTGTTGGTTGCGTGTCATCCCAAAGGGCAAGGGGTCTCCAGGGGCCCATGCTTGGATTTCAAGTTTGGTCTCCTCTCAGGCCGCATACAAGAGGGCAATCAATTAATGCTTCTCTCCCTCTCTTTCTTCCTCCTTTCCCCTCTCTCTAAAAAAATAAATAAATATAATCTTCAAAAAAATAAAAATAAAAAGGCTTTCCGCTATGGATGTTAACATTTTTTGTTTAACAGCTTCCTTATTTTGATATTTGTACTGTGGTTTTATAAAAAACTGTCCTTATTTTTATAAAATTCACACCAATGTGTTTGCCAGTAGAGGGGCATCTTGTGTGCAACTTACTCTCAAATGGTTCAGGAAAAATTCTAATGCGTATTTAGAAAAATCATGATAAAACAAATATGGTGAGATGATATCAACTGGTGAATCTGAGTGAAAAGTATCCTGGAACTATTTTTAGTATTATTGCCTTTTTTCTTTGCATTTTAAATTACTTAAAATAATATATATTTTTTTAAATGGTGCCGACATCCTGGCCAGGTGGCTCAGTTGGCTGGAACATTGCCTTGTACGCCAAAAGTTTGCAGGTTCAATCCCTGGTCAGGGCACATACCTAGGTTGCATGTTTGATCCCCCAGTCAGAGTCTGACAGCTGCTGCCACATCTGCAGCCACCCTGACTCTTAGTCCTGTGCTAACAGAGGAAGTCTGGGTGTGGTGACCCAGGGAAGTCCAGGGTTTAGTCGGTAAGGTAAGTCACAGCAATAAATTCCCTGTTGTGATTTTATTTACTCTGAATCTAAAGTCAATGACTAGCATTCCTTGCATCCCAGTGACCTCTGCAGGAGAAGCAGGGAGACATGGGGAGAGGAGAACAACCCAAATTCAGTGTTTGCTATAAATAATCCAGACTGCAAAATTGAATGTAGAAGATGTCATTTATCATTGATGACTGCGTTATATGTTCCCCTCAAAGGAAGGCCAAGATTTCCCCCAAAACCAGCTGGCATCTTGCCCATTCCCCAAAAGGAGAGAAGCCCAGTAAGGGCCAAGTTAAAGCACAGAAGTCCCCTGGGTTTTCTCTGCCAAGGGTAGTAGCTTCAAGTTATGCAAAGTTGCAGAATCCCTGAGAAGCATCTGTAGTGACCTCCAAAAACGAGCACCCCCGCCCCCCGGCCCCGGGAAGAGGACTAGCAGAGCTCCCATCACCCCACACATCTGTTTCTAGGTCCTGACCCTCCCGGAGCGCAGGCAGTCACCTCGCAGCTCCCATCCCTAGAAAGGAGAAAGCATGACAACAGAGGAGCTGAGACTATCCCCAGGGCCCCAACCGGACTAGTGCTCCCTCCCATCACCTGCCCCCAGCCACTCTGTCCTATTCCCCAGGAGTTGTCACGGATGGAACACCCCTCCCTCACCCCTCCCCCATCACCAGAGCTTCCAGGACATTGTATGACTCAGGAAGCAGCTCAGATGTGAGACTTGCAGGCAGGCCAAGGAGGAGGAAGGGGGCCTGTGGGAGCGGAGGAGGTGGCTCCTGACTTAGTGAGGGCTCTGTGGGGCCAGGCTCTAGAATGCGGCCCCCTTCCCAGCTGCTACTGCTGCGCTGCTCTGTGGTGAAGACCAGAGGTGAGGCACAGGGTGGAAGGGTTAGGGGAATCCAACTTCCTCAGGAGGTGTCTGGTGTGTTGGGGGCGGGGGACCAAGCACCATGCTTTGAGGTAACAGTGGATGGAGACTCTCACCCTGTTAATCGGGACAGCCTCTGCTGCTGGATCTGCACAGACCAAGGCTGTGGGCCTGGTGTCAGGTGGAGTATTGGGGGATGGATGACAGGGTGCCTACCCTCAAGGGGAACCCAGTCAGCCCTGGAACTGGGGGACAGCGGGCTCGTTTTGGAGGGGAAGAGGAACAGACTGACCGCCTGGTAGGGAAAGAGATGTGAGGGGAGCAGGAGATGGAGACAGGGAAAGGTCAAGGGCCTACCAAGTCCCCTTCCCCATCGAGCCGCCCCCCAACCCCCACCTGCCATTCCTCCATGGCTCAATGCTGGGCCCTTCCAGGAGGAAATCCTTTCTCTGTCTCACCCATTCACCTCCCAGGAGTCCCTTCAACTTCCCCTTCCTGATCCCTGTTGACTTGCTTCTGAAAATGGAGCCTGTGGCTGGACTCAGGAGACCAGAGTAAAAACAGAAACGGGAGAGATGGGGATTAGTAAGTGAAAGGCCTGAGACCTAGGAGGCTCGGGTGGGCACCATGTGGGGACCAGGAATAGGGGTGTGGAGGCTAATGGTGGTTAAGAGGGCACACGCACGCACACGCACGCACGTTCACCCGTGCAGGACGGCTGCAGGCGCTCCCCCACAGCACCCGGAGGACAGGTGGAGCACTACGTTCCCAGCTCCCAGCTCCCAGCTCCCACTTGTTCCCACCCCTAGGGCTGCCTTGAGGGAGTCTCTCAGAACCCTGTGCCATTGGAGGCGCCTGCCTGAGCCTGTCTCGGGGCCAAGACACCTGCCAGCGAGTGTGTCTGGGAGGGTGGGAGGATGGGAAGGGGGAGAGAGAGCAGGAGAGGAGGGAAGGAGAAGGTGAAAGAGATGAAACAAATGAAGGCAAAAGGCGGAGGGAGGTGGGAGAGAAGGCAGCAGCGTCCTGTGACGTGAGTTTTCCTCTCCCCCTGCCCACATGTGCTCCTGGATTCCTGGGTGAGACACGCCAGCTTCCTGACCCCTGCCAGGATGCCCAGCTCTGCCAGAATGGGGGCAGCTGCCAAGCCCTCCCCTCAGCACCCCCAGGCTCCCCCAGCACCCTCTCTCCTGTAACCACCAGCTTCCTCTGCAGCTGCCCCTCTGGCTTCACTGGTGAGAGGTGCCAGGCCCAGCTCAAGGACCCCTGTTCTTCCTTCTGTTCCAAAATGGGCCACCGCCATATCCAGGCCTCAGGACTCCCACACCGATGGGGGTGGGGAAGAGAGGAACGGCAGGAGCAGTGAGCTGGGCTGTGGGGTAGAAAAGACTAATGAGCCCTGTGAGGACAGAGGCCAGGAGAATCAACAAGATGATTCTCGATGACATATTTACCCAAGATTAACATTCACCAGCATAGTTGTACTGATTATTTAAATGATTAAACATTTCCAAACCAGTTGGTAAATTGCTGCTGCCATAACCCCTCAAATTCCCCTCAACCCAGTAGCTAGAGGGTTGCACAACAGGGAACCTCTGCATTCTGAGCGCCTCAGCGGCCCCTGACTCCTGGTGGGTGCCCTAAAATCACTTGGAGAGACCCCCATGGGGGGGGGGGGGCGTGATGCGGGGGGCGGGGGTGAGCCGGGAGTAGAAAGGATCTGATCCAGGGAGAGGAATAGGTGCCCATCCCAGGTGGAGGGTGCGCCCCTAGGGCAAGAGAGCAGGACATGTGATGGGAAGGGGGTGCTACTCTGAGGTAATGGTCAGGGGCACAAACAGAGCCGTGAGGCCCTGGAGAGAGGAAGGGCCCACAGGACCAGACTGGGATGGAGGGGCAGGACCGGGCAGCAAAAGGCCACATAGATAAGAAAGTTCCTGAAATGTGGGTGGCTCCATGAGGGGCAGGCTAAAGGCAAGGCTTCTCAAACTTGCCTAGGCACAGCAACCTTAAAAATACCAGCACCCCTTCCCAGAGAGTGATTTAGTGGGTCTGCGGTAGGCCTGTGGCATGAAGATTTTTAAGCTGACCAGGTAATTCTGAGGAAACTAGGCCTGACACTGGGTGCGAGAGACTAGCACGTGTGACAAGGATGGTCACTGGCAACTTACCAGGCCTGTGTGTCAGAGGCGGGGCTCTGGAGCAGCCCCTCCCCCAGGCTCCCCCAGGCTCCCCCAGGTCCAATGCCAGCTCTGCTAATGACTATTCATGTGACCCTGCAACAGGTATTTGAGCTCTCTGGTCCTCATTTGTCACCCGACGTACACACTTTGAATGGCTGTTGCAAGGAGGACCAGGTGATGCTCAGGAGGTGCTTACATAGCCCAGCAGCTGCCACGCAGCCAGGGTGCCATGCGTGGTGACTGCTCCTACTGCCACCATCACCCCTGGTGCACACAGCTGTGAAGGGAGTCTCCTATCGCTGCTGGGTCACTACGCCCACCCAGATATTGGGAAATCAGGATGAGAGAGGCCAGACTCCTGCCCAGAGGCACACAGCCAGTTGCGGGGCAGCAAGGCTCTAAGCCTCCTGCCTGCGGAGGCCTGCTGCCTTCCGCCCCCCGCCAAGGCAGCCACTGAAGGGACCCTGTGTCCCAGATCTTTCCAGGCTGGGCCGATGTGCAGCACCTCACCAACAACGACGTGTCCTAGTTTTAGCTCAGAAAATACAGTCACTCCAGATACAACCCTCCCAAGAAAAAGGCAAAGCTGAGGCAAGGTGATAGGACAAGGCAAATAGGGTACAGGAGGAATGGGAAGGAAATAGGAAAACTAGAGAGTGCAGAGTGAGGGCTGGGCTGTGTCAGAGGCGCTAGAATGCATGTGGCGCTGACCGGCCCCCCTGTCCTCTGCCTTAGATGAGCAGTGCTGGCTTCGGGACTTCTGCCCAGCCAACCCCTGCATGAACAGAGGGGTGTATCTGACCACCTACCCCCAGATCCAGTGCCACTGCCCACCTGGCTTCAAGTACCACACCTGCAAACATGATGTCAACAAGTGTTTCCTAGACCCAGGACCCTGCCCCAAGGGCACCACCTGCCATAACACCCTGGGGTCCTGCCAATGTCTCTACCGCACTGGGCAGGAAGATCTACATTGTGAGATGTGGCCGGGACCCTGTTACCCAACATACTGTCGCAATGGGGGCACCTGCCAGCTAGTTCCAGGGAGAGACTACAGCTTCCATCTCTGCTTCTGCCCTCCAGGTGTGTCCTCACTGGGGGCCTCCTGAAGCCCTCTCCCGCAGCAGGCATGTTGTCTCCCTCCCTCAGCTGATCCCATGACCCTATCAGGTCTCGCAGGCCCAGGCTGTGAGGTGAATCCAGGTGACTGTGTCAGGCACCATTGTCAGAATTGGGGCACTTGACAGGATGGGATGCACGCCTACACGGGCCTCTGCTCAGAGGCCTGAACCGGTGAGTCATTTAAGCCAAGTTCATGGCACCGACGGCCCAGATGGTCAGCCCCTGACCTCCCCTCCCAAGGGCCCCCAGCTCCAGCTCGTTCCTCTGTCCCACTCTCCTGCAGCCTGGGACTGCTCTGAAAATGTGGGTGAATGTGAGCCCCAGCACCCCCATTGCTGCAGAAACAGGGGTACCTGCCAGAACTCGGCTGGTGTCTTCCATTTGGTTTGGGTAAGTGGTTGGGGAGGCACAGGCTGCAAGGAGAACTGGACGACTGTGCTGCTGCCACCTGTGCCCCAGGATCCACCTGCGTTGACTGCGTGGGCTCGTTCTCCTGCCTTTGCTCGCCTGGCCACACAGGTGTGGGGCAGAGGGTCCTGGGAGGTGGGAGGAGGAGAGGGCCTATGAGAAAAGCAGAGGAGTAGCTGGGAGCTTCATCCTACACCCCATCCCACAGGCCTCCTGTGTCACATGGAGGACGTGTGTCTGAGCCAGCCATGCCACGAGGAAGCCCAGTGCAGCACCAACCCCGACAGGTGCCACACTCTGCCCGTGTCAGCCTGGCTATGCAGGACCCATCTGCCACCAGCACCTGGGTGAGTGCCAGATGGGTAAGACACCCCCAGATCAGATCCTCTCTGAGTCCCCAGACAGGCTCTGCACAAGAGACAAATCGTTTTCCAAATTAAAAATATAAACAACTCTTTTTCCTGAATTTGTCCAGATTTGACATCTCTTCCCTACAAGGTCTTTTCACCAATGCTCAGCCCTTCAGGTCCCCTTTGGTCCTTCTCCATCTTAAAGACACAGGCCTTTCCTGATATGGTTTTATCCACCACAAATAGGCCCCTATGCCCCACAGGCAGTCTGGCCTTGTGGTCGTCCCACCCCAGCCCCTGTGAACGCAGCTGTTCTCTCCTCCCAGCCCAGCAGGGCTCTGGTCCCCGTGAACATGACGATTCCTGCCTCAACACCCCCGGCTCCTTCGACGGCCTCTGTTCCTCCAGGTGCACAGGCTCCCACTGCAAGGCCGATCACAATGAATGCCTGTCCCAGCCCTGCCACCCAGGTAGCACCTGCCTGGACCTATTTGCCACCTTCCACTGCCTCTGCCCACCAGGCACCAGCTGGGCGGGGTCCTTGAGTAGAAGAGACAGGACTAGTCCTAAACCCACAGGTCATTGCCCCTCCAGAACACAGATGACCTCAAGCAGTTGAGGCCAATTACCCAAGAATGCGTCCCCCCTTCTCCTCACCTGAGACGAGGACCCCGTGGCCCCTGGGAGAAGGGCCACAGATGGCAGCATGGTTATACACTGCTCTACGCTGGGGGTGAGAGGGGAGCACTCATTTCATGGTCTTTGTAGAGTACGCACCTGGTCCACCATACATGGAGGCCCATCAAGGGAGAGCAGAACAACAATTAATAAACTTCGTGCCAACCCAGAATGCTCTTCCTAATACAGAAACTCTCCTCTGAGTGTTTCCTGACAGCAAAGTCTTCGAACCCCAATTTCTTGAATTTGGTGCAACGGGAAAGGGATACTGCAAGGTTGCACCCGCCTCCACACTAGTTGTAAAGGGGAAAGTCTCCCCAGGGAGATAATGACAGAGCTAACAATATCAGGGAGTGGAATGAAAGCAGAACAACAATATAATAACTTACTTTATGCTAGGTACGACCCGGGCAGTTTACATGCATTATCTCATTTTTACAATAATCCCATGAGGTCAGCATTGTTACTATACCCACTTTATAAATGAAGAAACTGAAGCACAGACAGGTTATGTGACCTGTCCAAGGCCACCCAGCTTATAAGTGGCAGAGTCAGGATTCAAACCCGGGGCTTTAGTGGTGTTAGCTACACCCACTACACTGCCTTTCTAAAGCTGTTCGATAATCCAAGAGACAAGGCTGTGGACATCAAGGAGCTTCAAAGGCAGGCTTCCCAGGCAAGAAGAGAGAGGGTAGCCATGATCCAGAGGCTAATCTAGCTTTAGTTCAGGACGAGACAGTGGACACCAGGACGAGCCTAAGGAAACAGGACAAATCTGGGAGCGACACAGCCTCCCCGGTGCCCTTCGGATGCCCCTGCTGAGGAGCCTGGCCTCAGAGGCACAGAGGCCTGCCCGGTAGAACAAGAGTGGGTCACCTCCAAGCAGATGCCTACTTGTCTCCCTTGTCCCTTGGGGACCTCCGGGCTAATCAGCCTGCCTTCTGTGCACAGAGGAATGGCCGGTCCTCGCAGCCCCTCCCACAGGGCCGTCAGGCGCCCTGTTCTTAGAGCTTTCTCACCAGGGGGAGCAGAGCAGCAGGGCTTCGTGTTCATCTCTGCAACCCACATGCACAGAGTACCCTGGGAGGGGCTGCCTGATGGGCACATGGCAGTGGGGGCAGGCTGCTCTAGAACCCGGGCCTCCTGGGCAGAAGGCCTGGCTGAGCCTCAGCCCTCGCCACAGCTCCATGTCTTCAGGCTTAGAAGGGAAGCTCTGTGAGATGGAGACAGACAAGCGTGCCTCGGCTCCTTGCTTGAACTAGGCTGACTGCCATGACCAGCGCAACAGCTTCCAGGGAACGTGCCTGCCGGGTGAGTGCAGATTCCGCTCCAGCCTTCACCCCCGGGCCTCTGAGCCTCCACAGTTCAGGCATGAGGCCTCTCGAAGCTCTCCTGAGACTACCAAGGACTCCCCATTTCTCCAACTGTTCTGCTCTCCAAACTCTCTGCTGTTATATCCCCCAGATCCTCCTTCCCTTGCTTACCCACCCATCCTCATCTCTGTTTCCAAATCACTCTAAAACCCCCCTATCCAGACCTACCTCAGGGTCCACTGCATGTGCCTCTGCACAGCGGGGTCCCAGGCCGATCTGGGCACTGCCCATTAAGTGCACAGGGAGAGCTGCCAGGCCGCCTCCACTGCGTCAGACGCCTCTGTCCTCTGAGGTGATAATCACTGGTGTTTATTGAGTACTTACTCTGGGCCATGCGCATGGCTCTACTTTTCAGGCATTACTTTGTTCACTCCTTTTAATGGTACCCTGAGGCTGATTCCATTGTTAATCCTCTGCAGGGGAGGAAACTGGAGCCCAGAGGGGCTCCATTTATTAAGGGCTGAGCAGCTTCCCAAAGTCACCCAGCTGGTGGGCGGCTGAGCTTTGCCCTCCTTCATTGCCCGCCTTCATTGCCCGCCCATCATCCCCACCTGCCCCAGCAGTCTTCCCTGGGAAGCCCTCCAGGTTTACCTTTCCTTGCCAGGGGAAGGGCCAGGGCTGGTATTTATGCTTGCTTTCTTTCTTTTTTTTTTTTTTTAGGATTTTATTTATTTATTTTTAGAGAGAGGGGAAGTGGGGGAGAAAGAGGGGAAAGAAACATCAATGCGTGATTGCCTCTCGCACGCCCCCAACTGGGAACCTGGCCTGCGACCCTGACTGGGAATCGAACCTGAGACCCTCTGGTTTCCAGGCCAGCATCAATCCACCGAGCTACACCAGCCAGGGCTATGCTTTTGATAAAATGTATTTTCAGCATTAGTAAATATGTCTAGTGATGCCTTATGCATATGAAGAATAAAGTCATCAAGTTATGTATGCTCTGTTACATCCTGAAACTCAAATCACTATTTACGATGCCCTCAAATTGGTGCTTTCATTATATAATGATACATTTTGACAAAATCCCAAACCAAGCCTTTTGATCCGTAGGAACATCATTTCTGCATATGTAAAGAAAGGCTAAAGATCAGTGTAAACTCTTAATTTCTTCTTCCAATCTATGAAGTCATGCCTGTAAAGTTCAGTCTAACATTTGTAACAAACTCCCTAATAAATGTAGAGAAAAAAGAGATGCCATTTGCTATCTGTCCCACCCACTCCCACCCTGGCAGGATTCACAGGCTCCCGATGTGAGGAGGACATCCACGAGGGTGGCAGCTCTCCCTGTGCCAACAGTGGGCAGTGCCGGGACCAGCCAGGGTCCTTCCTTTGCAAGTGTCTCCCAGGTAAACGGGCTCAAACACTGGAGGGAGAGTGAGGGCCAGAGGCAGACTTCCCAGGCCCCTGAGCCTGCCACTGTGCCACAGGCTTTGAAGGTCCACACTGTCAGGTGAAGGTAGATGAGTGTTTGAGTGGCCCATGCCCCGCAGGCTCCAGCTGCCTTGATCTCCCAGGAGCCTTCTTTTGCCTCTGCCCTTCCGGCTTCACAGGTCAGAGGGGAGTCGATGGCAAGGACTGGTGGGGATATTTGAGTCCTTTTGGGGTGGGGCGGAGGTCATTGGTGGGTGTTTGAGGGTTGGAATGTGAGACTTTAATGACAAGGGAAGCCCTTATTCAGTGCAAAATTTTCATGACTATACAACCATAGCCTGAGGGTGGAGTTACTGCAGGGTTCACTGGGTCCAACATGAATGGTTAGCCAGCATTTATTAAGTGCAGACTATGCCAGACACAGACACAGCATTGAGTAGGAGAGTTGCCATCTTCACGTGGCTTTAAATCTAGGGCAGAAAGACCAAGTCTCTTGTTCATAATGGCTCACAGAGGCACTCTGAGAGCAGAATGCACGGGACTCTAGCAGCACAAAGAACCCACCAACCCAGACTAGAGATGAGAAGGCTTCATGAGCTGAGTCTTGAAGAATGAGTAAGCGTTTGTCAAGGTAGAGGGCCAGACAGCATGTTTTACCTGCATATACCATACATGCAAAGGTGCAGAGGGAGGAAAAGGATGCCCCACTTCAGGAGCTATAGTACAGCCAGAGCTTATGGTGCAAGGGGGCAAAGGCAAGAAACACAGAAGCTGTAGGAAGGGCCTGTCCTGCAGGACCCGTGTGCCATTCTGAGGGAGTGGGACAGTATCCTAACACAATGGGGAATGACTGAAGGACAAGTTCATGAGCAGGGAGCATGTTGTATGTAAGAAGTGGCCTTTAACCCCATCAAGGACATGGAGGGACCCTGTTTTCTCTCTGACCCATCTCCTCACCCAAGGTCGTCTCTGGGAGGTTCTCCTGTGTGCCCCTAACCTCTGCCAGCCCAAGCAAAAATGCCAGCATCAGGAGGACAAAGCCCACTGCCTCTGCCCCAGTGGAAGCCTTGTCTGTGCCCCTGCTGAGAATGACTGCACCTGCCGGCATGGGCACTGCCAGAGGTAGCATCTTCCAGACCCTCTGCATTTGCCCTTGCCTCTGGGTCTTCAGCTAGGGCAGGAGAAGACAGCCAGCAAAGGGCGAGTCTGTGGGAAATGACCAATGGGGACTAGTGAGGAGATCACAAAATTCTGGCTGAGGTCACAGCCAGTGAGAGGACTGGATTGCTGTTATCCAATGAGGGAATAGTTCATAAATAATGGGGGTAACAGAAGACTAGAGGGTCAGTGCAAAAGGAAGAGCATTAAATCCCGGGGTCAATTCATCATTCATTAGACGAACATTTATTGAGCATCCACTATGTGTAGATACCGTTCTAGGGTCTGGGGGAACAGCACAGGACAAGGAAGACGAAGTGCTCTCAAGGACCTTTCATTCTAATGAGGAAAGACAGGTGATAAACATTATAGAAGGAATATATCTATCTAGTGGGAGAAAATGAGCACAGGGGCGGGGAAGGTGTGGACAATGCTAAGGGCAAAGAGACTGAAGAAAAGGGCCAGAGTCTCCGGGCCAAAAACTGAAGAAGTCATAGTAGTCTGACCAACGGGGCGGGAGTAAGAGAAAATCCTCCCCTTTCTCTTCATGACCAGATCTTTATGTGTGTGTGACATGGGTTGGACAGGACCAGAGTGTGAGGCAGAACTGGGGGGCTGCATCTCCATGCCCTGTGCCCTGGGAGGACCTGCCACCCCCAGCCCTCTGCCTACAACTGCATGTACCCCACAGGCTACCCAGGTGAGGCATTCTCTAAACTATACATACCCTGGGCTGGCCACCCTCTAAATAAAGGGTAAGGCCAGTGGAGGCAAGTGACAAATGGCTCTCAGTCTGTCACCACCAAGGAAAACTGGGCACAAGCTGCAGTGGACACAGGTGATGTGCGGAGGTGGTAAGAAAAGAAAAGCTGTTGGGTATAGGAGAGTAGGGGTGGGGATGAGGAAAGGAAGGAATGGAAAGGGAGGAGGAATGAGAGGAGAGGAGAAAAAGTGGATGCCCTTTCTCAGTCCTCACCTGCTTCCCTCAGGGCCCACCTGCACTGAAGAGGTGACAGCTTGTCACTCTGGGCCCTGTCTCTACAGTGGCTCCTGCAGCCCCAGCCCTGGGGGGCTACTCCTGTACCTGCCCTCCAATCCACACTGGGCCCCGCTGCCACACCAACGCTGACCACTGGGCCTGCAGTGAGCACCAACCGTGTCCTCGGGTTGAGCCACCATATGGGCAGGGCGTGCTTGTGCTATATGTAAACAAAACGAAACTGGACACAGTGAGCTCATGTTTTGATGGGGGTGAGAGGGAGGGGCTAATGTCCTGTATGTGGTATGGCTGAGATTAAGGCCACATTATAGGCAAGAAATAGAATTCCTCATAGCCTGCTCTCTCCAGCCCCATTCCTCAGTGGCGGCACCTGTGTGAACAGGCCTGGCACCTCCGCCTGCTTCTGTGCCACTAGCTTCCAAGGCCCACGCTGTGAGGGAAGGATCCATCCCAGCTGTGCAGACAAGAGAGCAGAGTGCAAAGACCCTTGAAGGAAAGAAGGGAGCCCCTCAGCCTCCCTCCTTTTCTTCTTGGGCCCCAGGGTCCCCGCTGGCTACACAGGAAGCAGCTGTCAGGTGAGGGGCACTGAGCCAGGTCTGCTAAGGAGGGAGGGGCTTGGGGAGCTCTAGCGAGAGGGTCTCAGGTACTAAAAGATGGGCAGCAGGGAAGTTTGGGCAAGGTACCCACATGAAGAGAGGTTTGGAAGTCTAGGCATTGAGGTCTGTATGGAAGAGGACTGAAAGGGTGTCTGATCCCAGGCACTGTGCTGGGATGCGGGTGTCCAAGGAAACCAGGGAGTGGGGTTCAGGGGTAAGAAACTTTAAGGAGCTGCAGTTGGCAGAGGACCATCTCTGGGCCTGGGAACCTGATGCTCTGTCCTGCCTCATGCTCCCTCCGCCCTCAGACTCTGGTGAACTTAGGTGTCCAGAAGCCCTGTCCACACAATTTCCACTGCCTCCAGACTGGGCCCTCCTTCCAGTGCCCGTGGCTCCAGGGATAGACTGGGCCTCTCTACATAGTCCCGCTGTCCTCCTGCCAGAAGGCTGCCCTGAGCCAAGGTACCAACCCAAGGACCAACTAGGGAGCAGATAAAGAGAAAAAAGGTGACCTCCTCTATCCCATCCCTAAGGGAATCCACACATTTGGCGAAAACGACCGACTGAGGGGCAAAACAACACAGACCAGCCATAGTGACTGACTCTACAGCTCAACACCCAGGGCGTCCTAACACAACTCAGCTCCAGCTCCTAGCACCGCCTTCAATGCAACTCAAGAAACACAAGCCAGCGAGCCAACAAGACTCCAGTTGAACACGACCACCGGGCACCTAACTCATGGGGGAGCAACCCAACTCTGTCATTATCACCGTCTCAACGAGAGTGGACCACATTTAACCCAACTACATGCAACACATCTTGGTGCACCCCACTCATGTGATGTCACAAGAACCAACCCCCTTGTAAAAGAATAACCTCTTGTTCAAATGGTTTGATATGAGGAGCTCAATGGGTATCTCTGCCAGGTAAGCAGGTCTAGAAAAGAGTGAGTGTGTAAGGCTGGCAAAGGTGGGCTGCACATGGGAAAGAGTAGTCAGGGGTCAGGGAGCGGTGTTATATCCATTTCCCTTTACTTTGCCACACAGATCCAGCCAACCACACAGGCATGTCATTTTACCTCCTAAATATTTCTTGACTCATATTCTTGTCCCTTCACCCTCCGCCCACTTTCTTAGACGAGGCCTTTGTTGCCTTCCACCTGGACACCTGCATCAGCCTCTCATTGTCCCTGCCTCCACACTTGCCCTCCTAGAGGTTCAGCCTTTACTCTGCTACTAGTATGCTCTGTTTAAAGTGTTGAGCTGACCTGTCGCTCCCCTACTTAAAACCCTTCAGCGGCTACCAACATCTTTCACACTGAAGTCCAAGGCCCTGCAAGACCCAGCCCTGCCTGCCTCTGAGGCCTCATGTCTCCTCATCCCAACCTCCTAGTCTCTGCTCCGGTAACACAGAACTGCTGCTGGCTTCCCCGCACAGCCCACTCTGGCCTCCTGATGGCCCTCCCCACCCCTCTTCCACTGGCTGATGCCCAGGAGTTGCCTTCCTCAGGCAGATGTCCTGAACTTCCCTCCAGGCTGGGTTTGGGCCTCTCCTTGGTGGTCGGGTCACTGAGCAAGAGAGGCAAAAGTGACATTCATCTGAGCCGTCTGATTCTTGTATTCAGGACCACAAGTCCAGATAGAAGGCACCATGCACTTAACCATTTTATTGTGAGCATTTTCACACACACACAAAAGCAGTTACTGATCAGTAGGAACCCCCACACACCTGCTTTACTTCCTCTTTACTTTACTTCGGAAACTCTCTGCAGAAGTTTCCAAAACACCCTCCTCATCTGCTTCATCCAGCCCTCTGGCCACTGTTTTTTGTTTGTGTTTGCTTGTTGTTTTTTTTCACAATTTAGTATTTTCTGTTTATTGATTGATTTTTAGAGATAGAGAGGAGGGGAGAGAGAGAAACATCGATGTAGTTGATTCCTGTATGTGCCTTGACCAGGGATCAAACCTGCAACCTTGGCACATCAGGACGATGCTCTAACCAATGGAGCTTCTAGCCAGGGCTCTGGCCACTTCTTTGTGAATGCCTTTTTCTCTACCTTTCTGAAGCCTCCTAGTATTTCATTCTTGCATGCTCACCTTCCTCTTGCAGGAACTCAGCACATGGCACAAATTTCATCAATGACTCCTCTCTCCAGCAGAATGATATGAAACAATCAGAAAATGTTTAAGGACATCAGTTATGGAGTCATACAGTTGCACTGAATCCCAGCTCTGCCACCTGCTAGCTGTGTGACTTGTACACATCACTTAATCTTTCAAGGAATCAGTTTCCATTTCTGTGAAGTGAGAATCAAATAAGATAATCCATATAGATGGTTTTTAGGGGGGCACTTTATGAGGTTATGCATATAAATCATGCAAGAAGTACCAGCTGTCTCTGTCTCAATGCCAGAGACATAATGTCTCTGTCCCTGGTTGCCTGAAAAGTTCATGGCAGCAGGGATGCATTCTGGTTTTCTTTGTATTCCTACTGTGTAAAATAGTAGTGGGCACAAAGTAGGCATTCAATAAATGCTTACAAATTAATAAAGCCTGACACAGCCTGGCAGTGTGTGGGTGGGGAGAGAGGTTTTACCAGAGATAGAGTGGCCGTGTGTCCTAGAGATTGTTTAGGACTGGAGCGGTGGAAGGTTAAGTTGTGTCTTATTGAACAGTCGTCATGTGGGGTTGATACGGGTGAAGCTGAACATGGCTGTGAGCTGAGTGACACCATGGAGCTGGAAGGAGAGATCTCGGCAGACTGTCTTGGGCTGGGTCCCCTGTAGTGCTGGGGTGGGCTCTCTTCCTTGTTCCCTGTCTGACTCTGCCTGCAGTGTGCCCCAGGCTACAATGGACAGAACTGCTGAAGGGAACCCAATGCTTGTCAATCCCAGCCCTGTCACAACCATGGGACCTGCACCCCTAAACCTGGAGGCTTCCACTGTGTCTGCCCTCCAGGCTTTGTGGGGATGCACTGTGAGGGGCATGTGAATGAGTGTCTGGAACAGCCCTGCCACTCCAAAGGCACTGCAGCCTGCCGCTCTCTAGCCAATGCTTTCTACTGCCAGCGTTGGCCTGGACACACAGGTGAGGCCTAAGATGGGGGTGAGGTGGGGTGTAGGCATCTCTGTGGCACAGCTGAGCTGACCGTGGAAACCCAGACAATCCCCTCCCACATGGCAGCCTAGTCACTGTGTCCAGCCTCACACCCCAGCCCAGAGAATATGCCCCAGGATCCCTTTGCCTATGCAGCTAGTGCTGGGCCAACTCCCAGGAATGAGCTAGAAAGGAAGCAGTGACCAAAGCAGTGTGTGACATCGAATCCCACCCCCACCTCAGGCCAGTGGTGTGGAGACAGATCCCTGCCGGAACCAGCCCTGCTCCCACGGAGGGTTTTGTGAGGCCACAGCAGAACCACCCCCCCAAGTTTCACCTGCCACTGCCCCAAGGTGAATGACTGCAAATCTGCCTTCTCTATTGCCCCCAACACTGATACAAGGTGCAGAAGCCTGAGCTCAGATCCTAGAGGGTAACCTGAGAGCACTGGTGTGGGAATTATTGGAGAAAGCCATCCCTTGTTCACAGAGGCGAGCGCCTCTCAGAAGCAGATGGGGGGAAGGGGGGCAGGATCGGGCAGTAGCACAAATGGAATTTTCAGAAATCACAGGCATTGCCCAAGGGAATGTCCCCAAGCTCAAGCTGGGTGTCCTTGGATAAGTTCTTCGTTCTTTGAACTCAGTGTGTGCATATATGTATGTGTGCACACGCTATGGGCCTCGGATGCATACAACTGGGTTAATTTTAAGCCTCGGTTGATAATACATTAACATCACTGGTTTGTGCATGGCCTTCTTTTATTATTTTATTATTCTTACAACACCCATGAATCAAACCAAAGAATTACAATATTAGTAACTTACATGTACTTATGTCCTCTGTCCCGTTTCCCTACTAGAGGAAGAATAAGTATATAATCCTATTTCTAAGGATTAAGATAATATTAGTTCAATTAATATTATTCTATTAACTTTAGAATGCCGGGATTTGTACTGCAATACTACAGTTCATCCAGGTTGTTGTACATAGCTGTGGTTCATCCATTTTCACCACGAAGTAATGTCCCTATGTGACAAAAACATGGGCCATGGTTTCAATATCTATGAAATGATTAACTTGAAGTTTTCTGAGGCCCCTTCCAGATATGAGACTCTAGGTCCCTCTGAGTTATCTTAACCCAGTAGTTTGCCTCAGGCAAGTGGAAATAATAATACATGAACCTTCCCCAACATTTCTTCTCCTCTCCGCAGGGTCTTGAAAGCCCCACCTGCAACCACAGAGCCCCCTCCTGTGGCCTCCATCTGCCACCAGTGGCCTGCGTCTGCCCTCCCCCATCTGGCATCCTGCCTGCTGTGCCTGCCTCAGTGGTTGCTGGGGCCCCGACTGCCTGACCCCACCTGCTCAAGGCTGAGGCCCTCCTTCTCCTTGCCTACACAATGGCAACTGCTCAGAGACCGCCGAGCTGGGGGCCCAAGCTTTCGAAGCTCCTGCCCTCCCAGCTCCCCAGAGCCCCAGAGCAAAGGGTTATGAAGGCAGAGGTGGAGACAGGGTCTGTGATACTGGCTGCAGTGGCCCAGGGGGAAACTGGGATGGGGGGGACTGCTCCCTGGGGGTCCTGGACCCCTGAAAGGGTTGCCCCTCCCACTTCCACTGCTGGCTTCTCTGCCGGGATGGGCAGTGCCACCCTCAGTGTGACTCTGAAGAATGTTTGATGGCTATGACTGTGAGACCCCTCCAGCCTGCACATTAGCCTGAAACCCTCAGTTGGGGCGGGGTGGCCCAGTGAGGGCAAGAGAGACAAAGATGCCTCTGAGTTACAGCGTGACCACAGCCTCAAGCTCCAGGGAGCTTCCGCCCTCATAACCATTACTAAAAAGGGGTGAAAGACCCATGGCAATGGGACAGCGTCAATTTAATGGGGGACCAAGAACAGGCACTGCTTCTGCCTGGGCTCCTTGCTGAGAGCTCCGGCTTCAAGCCCCTGAGCTCTGCCACCGTAGAGTATCTACCAGAGCGACCTGCGCCCCTGACAAAAAAGGGACTCAGGCTCTCCTTCAGGGAGACAGGAGAGCTTGGGAGGGTAGGAAGCAAGGGTGTCAGGAGACATTAGGGTGTCTGGGCTACCTACCATCCAGAGCCTAAGCCCATTTCGCTGGAGCTGCCCCCCACTTAGCAACCAGTGCCCTACAGGCTGTGAAATATCAGGAATCCTCTCTGGGATGGGGGCGAGCTGGGTTTCTTTGGGGGTCCTGAATCCCCCACTACTCATGCCGCAGTCCAGCCTATGACCAGTTCTGCCATGATCACTTCCACAATGGGCACTGCGAGAAAGGCTGCAACACTCCAGGAAGTGGCTGGGATGGGGGTGACTGCAGGCCCCCCAATGAAGATGGGAATTCCAAGTGGAGGCCCACCCTGGCCCTGCTGGTGGTGCTTAGCCCCCCAGCCCTGGACCAGCAGCTGCTTTCCCTGGCCCGGATACTGTCCCTAACTCTGAGGGTGAGGCTCTGGGTGAGGAAGAATTGTGACGGCAGGAACATGGTGTGCCCCTATCCCGGGGCCCAGGCCAAAGAGGAGCTAGGAGTCCCACACCCCCTCTCATCAGGAGACAGCAGCCCCTCAAACGCAGCCTGTGGGCAAGGAGACAGACTCCCTCAGCACTGAGTAGGAAGGCAATGCGGAGGGAAGGGAGCCAGGGAGGGACCAACACAAGGGTCTCCGAGGTGCCTTCCCTGTAGGTTTGTGGTGGTGATGGGTGTGGATTGGTCCCACTGTGGCCCTGGCCACCCTGCATCCCGCTGTCCCTGGGACCCTGGGCTCCGGCCCCGCTTCCTTACTACCATGGCTGCAGTGGAGGCCCTAGAGCCCCAACTGCCAGGACCACTGCTGGCTGCCCACCCTCGTGCAGGCACCGGTAGGCGACTCTATCCCTTCCCCTGACTTTGCTCCCAGGCCAGTTTCCATGCCAGTAACCAGCAATAGAGAGCAAATGAAAAAGGATCACTGGGTCTGAAATGCTCTTTGTGTGGACTTACCCTTGTTAATCTCTCCTTCTCTAACTGGATCTCCCCATGGCCCATCTGCTCTACAACCTCATTCCTTATTTTCTTTAGGACTTTATCTTAACCTCTATCATAGATCTCCCACAAACCTCAGGTTTTGGTCCATCCTCTCTTCTGGACGGAGAGCATCCAATCATTCCTGTATTTGTTCAGAGCTCATGAAAGAATAAGAAATTTTCCATTGCACTCACTATGCCCAGCTGTGCTCTAAGTGCTTCACAGTACTAACTCCTTTTATCCTCCCAACAATGCCATTGAGAAAGGTGCTACTGATATTCCTATTTTACAGATGAGGAAACTGAGCCCCAAAGGTCTCACAGTAGTACCCAGCCTCACCTAAAATGGCCTCTTTTTGACTTTGTCTCTCTCACCAGTCCCGTCCTCACCCCCCACCCCAGCCAACCAGCTTCCCTGGCCTGTGCTGTACTCCCTGGCCACTGGGGTGTTTCTCCTGGCCCTCGGGGCTCTTATACTCTAGCTCATCCAGTGGCAGCACCAAGAGCATGGGGCCCTCTGGCTGTCCCCTGGGTTCACTGAAAGGCCTCAGACTCAGCCAGCTCCTCGCCAACGCCAGTTCCCACTGGGCAAGGACGGCATCATCCTCAGGTGAGATGAGGAAGAACTGGGGCTCAGGGTGAGAACTCCTGCCTCTGAAAGATATTTATGGTTAGAGGCAACAAGAGATGCTACTGCAAAAGTTGAAAACAAGAAGGGGAAAGGGGTAGCAAGGCTGCTGGAAGCCCTATGGACCCTGAAGGTCCTCTACCCACTCACCCTCTTCCAGGGCAGTGAAACCAGAGGCAGAAGTTGATGAGGATGGAGTTGTGTTGTGCTCAGGCCCTGAGGAAGGAGAGGAGGTGGGATTGGTGAAAACACTGTGGCAGATGGAAGAGTTGAAGGGACAAGTTAACCTTCCTTCACTGATTGTTTTTCTGATCCCAAGGCTGAAGAAACGGCCTCACCCCCCCAAGTGCCAGCTCTGGTCTCTGAGTGGTAACTGTCAGGAGCTTCCCCAGGTAGCCATGCTGACCCCTCTCCAGGAATCTGAGATGGATATCCCTGGGGTGGACACCGAAGGACCTGGTAATGTGAGCCAACTCAGACCAAGAAAAATTTCCTTGACCCTTAGAATCAGAAAATCTTTTTATACCAGACCTGGAGAAGCAAATGTTAGTGCATTAGAATGATGATTTTCAAAGTGTGGTCCTAGAACAGAAGAATCATTATCACCAAGAAAATTGTTAGAAGTTCTCAGGCCCTGATCGGTGTGGCTCAGTTGGTTGCGTGTCATCCCACAAAGCAAAAGGTCACCGGTTCTATTCCCAGTCAGGGCACTTGCCTGGGTTGTAGTCCTCAGGTATGGCAAGAGACAATTGATCGATGTTTCTCTCCCTTCCCCTCTCACTAAAAATAGATTTTAAGAGATGGGGGAAGGGAGGGGAGAAAGAAAGGGAGAGAAACATCAAATGATTACTTCCTGCACATGACCTAACAAGGGAATGGCCCGCAACCCAGAAATGTGCCCTGACCAGGAATCAAATCAGCGACCTTTCACTTTGCAGGATGATGATCAACCAACTCAGCCATGCTGGTCAGGTCAATAAAATCTTTTGTAAAAAAAAAAAAAAAAAAGGAGAGAGAGGAGGGGAGAAGAAAGAAAAAGGGAAAGGAAAGAGAAAGGGAAGAGAAAGGAACGAAAGAGGCATTATCAGGCTCCACTCCAGAGCTCCTGATTCAGATATTGGGGAATGTTTGCACAAAGCCCTCCAAGTAAGTCTAATCCAAACTTGTTTGAAAACCACTGCCCTCAAATGTTAGAGAATTAAAGCCTGTTGGTTCCTTTTAAAGATGAGGAAACTGAAGCCAAGTGACTAGAAATCACTTGACTAAAGCCACACAAAATCAGGAACCAGGGCCGGGCTTCCTGACACCTCAGGATGTGATTCTCCCTGAGCCTCCATGTTCTCCACCCACTCCCCTTATACCCTTTTTATTGACATCTCCCACTCACAGATGGGGTGACACCCTTGAAGTCAGCAGTCTGCTCTGGGGGAGTGGAGTCCAGGACCTTCCAGGGGGCAAAGCTGGAAAGCTCGGCGTCCTGGGACCCTCTGTTAGATGGAAGAGCCCGTCCCCAGGCTCACACTGTGGGAAGTGCGAAGAGCCCTCTGCATCTGGCTGCCAGATTCTCCCGGCCAACTGCTGCCCGCCACCTCCTTGAGACTGGAGCCAACCCCAACCAGCCAGACAGAACAAGGCACGCACCCCTTTCACACCACTGTGGCTGCTGTTGCTCAGGAGGTCTGCCAGGTCAGTGCACGCTAGGGCCACTGAAGAGAACAGGGAGCCAATTTGGAAGCAGCCACAAAAGCATTCTCTAGGGTTTGGCAAAGAGGAAGGTGATGAGAGATGGGGACCTGAAAGGGAAACAAGAACAGAAGACTGGATATGGATTGGGAGGTAGTTAATAGTATGAGGTCCTGAGCTAGCAGCCCATACCAGGGGGTCACCGCCTCCGTCTGGCCCCTCAGCTCCTACCCCGCAGCAGACAGGCTGCAGTGGATGCTAGGACAGAGGATGGGACCACAGCCCTGATGCTGGCCGCCAGGCTGGCAGTGGAGGGTCTGGTTTAAGAACTGATTGCAACCCAAGCAGATGTGGGAGCCAGAGATAAATGGGGCATGGATCTGGGGGTGGGGGAGATTGATGAGCTGTAGAGAAGTTGAGCAGATGTGAGGTAAAATGTGAAAAAAACGGAACAGCAAAGGAGCAACTGGAGGCTGGGGGATTCCCTCCCACCCTGATGTCAGGATGGTAAGCCTGCGGTGCGGTGACAGAATGCAGCAACGTGTCTTCCCCCATCATCTTCAGCGATACACTGTAAACTAGGATGGGGAGGCAGGGTCGGTGAGAAGGGGGTGGGGGATTTCCCGGGTCCCACTGACCCCAGAACAATGCCCCATTGTCCCGTCCTTGCGCGGTGACGTCACCAGGACAACAATTCCCACCCATCGGCGGTCACCTGGGCAACGCTTCCGCCTTTGAGGAACCCGGGACCCCACCGGCCCTTCCCCCAAGACCAGAATCCTTAGGAAAATGGAACCCAGGTGTCTGAACCCACCCTAAAGGTGACGACCTCTCACATCGTTCCCCAGGAAAAACCGCTCCGCACTGGGCCTCCCGCTCCCTTCTCCAAGCCGGAGCCGATAAGGACGCCCAGCACGGCATGGTTAGAGCGGGTGGAGGGCTCCCTACAAGAAAGAACACAAGAGGAGAAGAGGAGAAGAAAAGAGGAAAAGAGAAGAGAAGAGGAGAAGAGGAGAGGAAACGGGGAGGGGAGGGGAGGAGAAGAAAGAGAGAAGAGAAGAAGGAAAAGAAAAGAAAAGAAGAAAAGAAAAAAGAAAAGAAAAGAAAAAAGAAAAGAAAAAGAGAAAGGAAGGAAGGGGGAGATGGAAAGTCAGGGAACTCCCCCACACTAGACGGGGAAGGGACCGGCAGTCAAGTAGGTGGAGTCTTGAAGGGCCAGTCATGTGGGTGTGGCCTCCCCTGAACTCGCTCCGGCCGGTTTCCTTCCACGCAAAAGCAGACGACACTTCCCGGCCGCCCAAGAAGGGGCGGTGGAGAGGTAGTCCAGCTGCTGCTAGCGCTGGGGGGCGGGGCGGCCGGAGGACTGCGGGATCGGACCTGACTAGCACCCGCGGACGTCGCCCGCCAACGCAACCACTGGGCTCGGCTGACTCGGCTGACTCTGCTTCAAGGGGCGGGACCACCAGGGCGCGTCACGAGGCCACGCCGAACCGCAGGGAGAGAGGCTTCGCGCGTGCGCAGACCGCGTCGGGAAGCGTGCCGCCGCGCGGGGCCAGGGTTCTGTCGCGCAGCCGGACGCAGTCAGCGGGAGCAGTCCCGCACGGGGGCGAAGCAGGTCTGCAAACACGGGCTCTGTCGGTAGACATGGCCGCGTGTGGGGGCGGAGCCTGTCGGCAGTGCCAAAGCCAATCGAAAGAAGTCAGAGGAGGTCCGCCTCGCAGCCGGAGGTTTTATGCAGGCCTGCGTGGGCCGCGGCTCAGCCCTGCAATAGCGCAAGGAAGATTCGGGGTCGCGGCCTGGAGCGGGGGTGTGGCCTCAGTTGACTGGCCCTGCGACTGGGTGGCCCTGGGAGCCTGCAGCCCCTTCTCCAACACTCCCGATTCCGCCCTCTAGCCTTACTCCGTCCTGAATCGGGAATCTCGAGTTACCTGGGGTCCCCCAGCCCACCAAGTAATACCCTTAAATAAAGTAAGCGGAGGTCAAAGGTAGAAGGCTAATGGCAGGGTGGGATTCAAAAAGTGAGTATCCATTAAGTGACCGTCTGGAATTTCTCCGAGCCCCGAAAGTAGGGGATCGGGATATAGCGTCCCCCCAAAATAAGTGTATGCCCACTCACAACCGTCATCTTCCACATGGAGAAGATGCAGCCCCGCAAAGGGTTTAGGGTGCTAGGATGAAGTGGGCCCAGTCCCTCCCCCAGGAAGTAAGAGTGAGGGGGGCTACAGGAGGGTGGGGTGGAGTGGGCCAAGTACCCTGAGCTGGAACCAGGAGCTACAGATAGATAGGATGTACGAAGTTCTTTCGTATCTGTCTTTGGTTCCCAAAGGCAGCCTTTATATCACTCCCACTACTCACAAACAGCTGACAAATATTTACTAAACACCTGCTATGTGTCAGGCATTGCAGGTGCTGGGTGTGGGGAGTGCCAAGGGCCACTCCAGCTGATGACTCCTTGCATTCTCACTACCCCGCAACAAATCACTGCGGGGATGAAGCACTACCCTTCTAACCACTGCTATTTCTATTTAAGAACCCCAAATCTGTCACCAGATAATAATGCCGATGTAAAGTGTTACCCACTTGTGAAGGGTTAGGGAGTGCAATGGAAAAAATATGGGAGCGACCGCATAACCTTTTCAGAATTTTGTTTCTCAAATTCTATTTGGATGGAGACTTTCAGGATAGTTTGAGAAAGAATAAGAGTTGAAGGTCCTATGTTAATTTAGGGTTTCATCTGAAAGCAAGAGTCTATAGTAGCCCAAGCAGAAGCCACACACTAGACCCTTTGTCTGTTTTCCAAGAACATTTAGTTATAGCCATTTAGGAGACTCCCAAGGGCTCAAGTTAGGTAGTTGAAGTTGGAGAGAACATTTCAAACAATCCACTTTTCAGCGATGTAGCTACACCTTTTTCATGGTGCTGATGAGCCTGAGGCATGACAGTGTGAGGCATTTTGAAAGCTAACATTGTACAAGCATACTCATTTCATTGTGCTTCACTTTGTTGTGCTTCACAGATGTTTTCATTAACATTGAAGCAAAGGCCTGGCAACAGAAAGACTGACTCACTGAAGGCTTAGATGATGGTTAGCATTTCTTAGCAATAAAGTATTTTTAAATTAAGGTATGTTCATTGTTTTTAAGACAATGCTATTACACACTTAATAGACTACAGTATAGTTTTAAACATATGCACTGCGAAACCAAAACTTGTGTCACTTTATTGTGATAAGCGCTTTACTGTGGTGGTCTGGAACCAAACCCACACTGCCTTTGAGGTATGCCTTATAATAACAACCATTTATTGAGCATTCACTATGCCAAGTGGTTTATCACATTTCATCCTCACATCAACAAGCAGGTCTCCTAAAACTCCATTTTACTCTCAGAAACTGAGGCACAGATTTTATTTGGCCAAGATTGCAAGGCATTAAGTGGCAGAACCAGAGCTCTTCATTACATTTTGTGTTGAAGTCGCTCAGCTGTAAACACCCTACAATGACAGGTTTCCATGTAGAGGTCCCAAATGTCTGTTGTGCTTCCACCTTGGTGCCAGCCAGCCTGATTAGCACAGATCAAAGGCCAAGCCAGGAAGGTGGTCCTCTCTCTTTTTCATCTCTATATCCCTCATTCATGACCAGAGGAAAGTATTCCCTGAACCATGCCTCACATTTGGTGTATATCTTGTCTGCTGAATAGACCAAGCACCTTGAGGGCAGGATTAACTATTCAACACATTTATTGGACACTCACTGTGTGTTGGACCCAGTAAAAGGAGTATATGTATGTTTGAGGGTCTGACATCCCTGGATCTGACTCCTGCTTCCCACTGGAACCATGCCTGTTCCCGGCCCAACAAGGCTGGAAAGCGGGGAAGGCCAAATCCTAGGTCAGGGTCCATCTTAGGGAGAGAAGGGACCTGGGGGTGAGGGTTCTGAGGAGTGAAACCACTTCCTGTGCAGCTAGTTCCTGTGTTGACAGAGCTGAAGGGGAGGAGGGGATAGAACTGAACAGAGGGGGTAGTGCAGCTACTGAGGCCCTGGAGATTGGAAGGCCAAGAGTTCTTGCCCACCTTGAAACCCCTCCACTGCTGTGCTGGAGGAGCTTTTTGCAGTCTGTGCTCCCCTGGGGAGAGAGACGTTGAGCAAGCAGTTTGGGTGGGAAAAGAGAACTAGAGGAAGTTGACAGGGATGGGCGGGGCCATGGGGGGGCTGACCAGGAACCCAGCTTCCTGCTTAGTACCCAGACATCCAGCCCCCGGCTCACCCCCTCCCCTTCCAGCCCCCACTCCCCTCAGGAACTCAGGGTTCTGGCCCTCCTCCAAATCCTTGCTACCCTTCCCCCATTGGTTTCTCCCCTCCAGGGGATGGAGGCTGAGAGACCCCAAGAAGAAGAGGATGGTGAGCAGGTGAGCAGGCACCCGGTGGGGGAGGCAAACCCTGGGAGAAAAGGAGGTGAGAGGATCTGAGCAAAGACCTAGTGATGGTGGACTCAGGGGACTTGGAAGGGCCTGGGCACACTGGGACAAGGACAGAGACACAGGAAGAGGAAAAAAAAAGGCCACTGGCCTAGCCCCCTGCCCATCCCACCCCTGCTTGAGTGGAATGGATGTCTCGGCATCAGGGCCCCCATCAGGATGAGCACAGCTGGCCCCCTGTGAACACCACCACTCGGCCATGGAGATCTGCACCTCCGTCCCCTCCTCCAGGGACCCGCCTCACAGGTACCCCCACCCACCCAGGGAGATCTCTGACCCTGGTGCCCACATCTTTCCTGATCCTATTACCAGAGTCCACCCCATCATGGGCCTTTTTCCCACCTCCTCTGGACTCCCCATTGCACCCCTTTACCTCTGAACACCAGTCCTTAATCACCTCACTCTGTCCCTGTCCCTGTCCCCAACCCCTGCCAACTTCTCTGAGCCCTCCCCCTCCTCTCTCAGCCCTGGGACCCCGCTCGGCCTCCCTGCTCTCCCTGCAGACTGAGCTCCTTCTGGACCTGGTGGCTGAGGCTCAGTCCCGTCGCCTAGAGGAGCAGAGGGCCACCTTCCAAGCCCCCCATAATCCCCCAAGACTAGTCCCAGGCCCATCCTGGCCTCTTGAGGACAGAGAACAGCTCTACAGCACCATCATCAGTCACCAGGTGAGACACCCCCTGCCATACACAGACACATACCCAGGAGGAAGACCCAGGTTTCCTGGTCTCTTGGCCCTATTCTCTTTGGGGCCCTACCCCTCCTTCTCCCCAGGTATCTGTATCTGCCCCCTCCCCAAGCCCTGGTCCCCAGATTCCCATCACATACCCCTCAGGCAAGCCCTGGCTCCTCTCAAGGCCTGCTTCTCTTAGAACCTCAGCAACACCTTTCCCTCCTTCCATTCCTCCAGTGCCAGCGGATGGAAGCCCAGCGGTCAGAGCCTCCCCTACCACCAGGGGGGCAGGAGCTCCTGGAATTGCTGCTGAGAGTTCAGGGTGGGGGTAGAATGGAAGAACAAAGGTCCCGGCCCCCCACACACACATGCTGAGCCTGGAGCCCCCCACCAGTCCCTCTGCACGCCTGAGGCTCAAAGCTGGGCATCCAGGGGCGCCAGAGACTGGACCCAGCAGAAATCTCAATATTCATCACCTTATTCGCACTCTCCGGGAAGTGGAGGGGGTAAATGTCCTCACACCCTGAGAATAGTCAAGGTAGGATAGTCATTTAAATCCCTCTCCAAGTACATGCGAGCCTAAGGCAGTGAGAGGATCCCAGCCACCAAAGGACACCCCGTCACTACTCTGATCTCAGGGAGTGGCTTGGAGTCTCTGTCCTGAGCTGGGGGGACACCCCCAGTAGTCAAGCCACCAGGCAGGATTGGAGAGGGCTCAGGCCTCCAATTCCCAAGAAAAGGCCAATCTCCTAAGGTTGTGACTAGAGGGACAGTTCCATCCGCTTTCCCAAAAAGAAGAAAAAAAGGGTAAGGCACAGCAAAGAGATAGAGACTATTCTCCCACCCCCACAACCAGCACCTCCCGGTCCCAGGACTAGGGGGCCAACAGGCCGTGAATGGACACAGCCCTGCCCACCGTCCCTCTCCACTGCTGCTCCGCATCTGTCTGATGTTTTGGTTGTATGAATAAATATAATTCTCCTTTGGACTGACGACTGATATCTGGGGCTCCAGGCGGAGGGTAGGGCAGCGAGGCCCGAGGCTGCCTCTCTCTACAGTCTGGCCCGGGGCCAGCTCCCCTCCTTGGCTGGTTAATTACTGGCTTATTAAGCAGCGGCTGGAGACCTTCCTAATTACCCCCCCCCGCCCCCTCTCCTGATTTTAATTAAGTAGAACAGGGAGGGGAGTCATTAGGACAAGAAATATGAACTGAGCTGTCTGTGAACCCAGGCATTCCAGCAGCCACAGTCCAGATCACCTAGATCCCTGATTCTGAACCCTGGTCGCAGGACCCCCCGCCCCTAACACGCCCCGGGCCCAGGCCGCAGAAGTCCAGCCCCGGGGCCTACCCATGTTTTCTCCGATGGGTTAGTATCCTCCCCGCGTCCCCTCTTCCCTCTCCCTTCCTCCACTCGATCTCAGTTCCTCCATGTCTCTCTCCGCCCCCAGCTCCTCCCAGTTTCTCCTCTCTTCTCTCCTCCTCTTCCTCCCCGCCTCCCTTCCCCCAGCCTCCCTCCCTCGCTCCCCCCCACTTCTGCCTCCTCCCTCCTCCCTCTCTCTTACACACACCCCCGCTTGGGCCTCCTCTCTCTCCGGCTCCATTTTCTCCGCCGCCGGGGGCCAGGGTCTCCTGTGGGGGGCCCAGCCGGTACCCTAGGTCTTCCTTCAGGGCCGGGGTGAACCCTCGGAGGAGCCGAGAGAGGGGAAGACGAGCGGGGGTTGGGGCGGAGGGAGCAGCGGCCCCAGCGAGTTTGGGGAGGGGGGAAGTAACAAGGC
>PVJD01014499.1:0-28877 GCA_004026545.1 Mormoops blainvillei
GGAAGCACCAAGGACACGTTTATAAAGGGCAATTTCCCAGGAACGTTCTTCCGTTTCCCTCTTCGCCTGCAGCCTTCCCAGCTGAGCAGCAACCTCTACAACAAGCAGAAGGTCCTCGAGCTGTTTGAGTCTTTCCGGGCAGATGCAGACACAGTGCTGCTCTTTCTGAAGAGCGTGCAGGACGTCTCCTTGCACGTCCGAGAGGCTGACGGGACGGAGAGGCTGGTGTTCAGAGTGACCGCCAGGGAGAACGAGGCCCTGACTCAGGAGCGGCCGGAGGCGGTCAAGCTGCTGGGGGCTGCTATCAGTAACTATTGTAAAAAGATCCCAAGCAATAGCATCACCTGTGTAACTTATCATATAAACATAGTTTTAGAAGACGCGAGTACAAAGGACACACAAAAGACATCGTGGCTGGTGTGCAACAGTGTGGGTGGGCGAGGGATTAGTAGTAAACTCGATTCTTTAGCGGATGAACTGAAGTTCGTCCCAACCATTGGAATAGCCACGTCTTTATCAGGCGGAGATGATGGGAAAGGAGCAACATCTGAGTTCTCAGGAAAAGCATTTTGCTTTCTTCCCTTGCCGCCGGGCGAGGAGAGTAAAACGGGTCTCCCTGTTCACATCAGCGGGTTCTTCGGCCTGACCGACAATCGCAGGAGCATCAAGTGGAGAGAGCTGGACCAGTGGAGAGACCCGGCCGCCTTATGGAACGAACTTCTGGTCCTGAACGTTGTCCCGAAAGCCTACGCTACTCTGATCTTAGATTCCATCAACCGCCTGCAGTCACGCGGGAGCGCCGATTCTCCCTTGTCGGTGGACACCATCTACCAGCTCTGGCCCGACGTGAGCAAAGTCAAGGGGCACTGGCAGCCGGTGCTGGAGCCCCTTTTCCGCGAGCTGTTCCAGAACGCGGTGGTGTACTCCCTCAGCGAGCGCTGGGTCCCGCTGGAGCAGGCGTACTTCTCCGAGCTGGACGAAGGTTTGGAGCGCACGAGCGCGGTGCTCCGCTACCTCTGCAGCTCAGGGAAGCAGATCGTGAAGGTGCCGGCGCACCTGGCCGCGGCCGTGCAGCTGGCCGCGTCCCCCGAGAGGCCGGTGCGGAAGGTGACGCCGGCGTGGGTGCGGCAGGTGCTGCGGAAGTGCGCGCCCCTGGGCAGCGCCGAAGAGAAGCTCCACCTTCTGGAGTTTGTGCTTTCTGACCAGGCCTACAGCGAGCTGCTGGGCTTGGAGCTGCTACCTTTACAGAACGGAAATTTTGTTCCTTTCTCCTCATCTGTATCAGATCAAGATGTTATTTATATTTCCTCTGAAGACTATCCAAGGTATAGGTCGCGCTTTTAAAATGCGCCTTTATGCTTAGGGAGGCTTCTGCCCTTGGCAAAAGTTATGGAGCCCCTTGCCGTGCAGTGCGGTGATCAGTGTCGATTTTATAATAAGAAAGACTTGTGCAGAAATGTAATACTTTGTTAAAATATGAATGGATACATTTTTACACCCTAAAGTGAAAAAGCATTGAGATGTTTATCAGTTAAAAACTTTATCTAAGTGGTCGTTTTTGTTTTGTGGAAATTTTAATAACAAAACACTGAAAACTGGTTATTAAGTGCTAATAATAACTCGGTCAGATTTGCCAATGAATTATTTTATGAAATTCAATTTAAATAAATTAAAAGACTATTAAGTAATTCTTTATAAGGACGCAGATTGACGTTTCAGAAAATAAATTAACTTTATTCTGAGACATTTAGACGATGTTTGGACACCTATGTGGTGCATGGTGCCCTTGGGGTTTAAAGCAAAGGCTCATCGATGTTTGATCAAGGAGTATCGCAGTGTGATTTGAGGTGTGCGTTGATTCATGTGAAATAGTTTGTTTAGAATTGTTAGAAGATTATAATTGCTGTGGTCCTTTCACTTTTTAGGTCCCTTTTCCCAGGTCTTGAAGGAAGATTTATTTTGGACAACTTGAAGCCTCACCTTCTAGCTGCTTTAAAGGAAGCTGCCCAGACCCGAGGTATGATGATTGGTTTTCCTTTTTTCAGTTTTCACCCAAGGATATGATTTTAGTGAATTTTAGAGAGAGAGGAAGGGAGAAAGAGAAACATTGATATGAAAGAAAAACATCCATCAGTTGCCTCTTGTATGTGCCCCGACTGGGGATTGAACCCTCAACTTTTTGATGCATGGACTGATGCTCCAGCAAACTGAGCCACCCAGCCAGGGCAGAGCTGTTTTTTTTTTGTTTTGTTTTGCTTTGTTTTGTTTTTTTAAATAAACCTATCTATAAAAATATAAACAATTTTTATAATTTTTCTGTTAGGTTGAACCAATATGAAATTGGCAGTAGTTTTCCATTTTAGACCTATGAGTCAACAATTTCATATGGACCAGCCTAATATAATTGTAATATTTTAAGAGGTTTCAGTACTGGGTTCTGACATCTAGAAGATTCCAAAGTTGTATCGATACTTAAGACTCTGTCCTGTCCCATTATGGCAGTGTACATTTATGGAAATAATTTCTGACACCTGCACAGTGTCTTACCTTCCCTGCGTTCTCATTTCTTTCCTCCTCGGAGCCCCCAGCGTCCCCCCGTGAAGCGCGTGCAGTCGCGAGGGCAGCCGCGGCCTTAGGCCGCACAGATGAGGGGAGAGATAGGTGGAGTTCAGGGTCTGCGGCTGCTGCCAGCCCCGTGCCCAGGTCTGCCACCGGTCAGCCCTGCTCCCACCCGTCCCTACCCCCTGCCCTCAGTTTTGAGCGGCCTTGCTGGGTCGCTTCAGGGAAATGCAGACAGTTCGGGGAAAATGAACTGAGCAGCAGTGTCCGGAAAGGGATCCGGGGGATCTCAGCGAAGGGCGGGTATTCCTTACTGAGAACTCTTTTTAGGAAAGGACAGAGCAGTTTGGGGGAATCACTATGGCTCAGAGCTGGATATTATCAAGCAGCTTTTGCAAGCGCCTTTCCCACAGGAGACGATTGCCTGAACTTTTTCTAAGCTAGACGTTGTCCTGAAAAATGTTGCATTTGTCCCACTGGTTAAGGTTGTAAAACTATTTTTCGTGATGTGTCCTTTACAGCACACGCTGTATTCTTTCCAAAGGTGATGACAGAAGGAAAAGTTGTAACAATTGCACATCTTCATTTAAATATAAGCAAAAGGGATGGGGGGGGGGGAGCAAATTAAGGGCGGAGTCAGAGTGAGACTAAAGGAAAATAAATATGTAGATGCTGCTGACTGTTTGGAATCCTCAACTAAACAGGCAGTGACTGTGACATTGATGGCAGTTGTCACCTTCTAAGCGGCCTTTTTGGGAGTCTGATCCTGCCATGGTTTGCTCCAAAGTTTTAGAAATCCTTATTTTTCAAATCCATTTTTATATTCTGGTATAAAAGGTTTACACGGAAATATAATGTGTCTACAGAAAAGCAGACATATTATAAATGGAAGCTTAATGAAATTCTGTAAACCGAAAGCACCCAGATCAAAACTAGCAGCTGCCACCACCCGGCAACCCCTCTCATGCCCCTTCGGTCCCCCTCGCACAGGGAGGACCGTGACCCTGAGTCCTAGCTGCTCTGACAAGCTCAGCTGGTTACTGTCCTTTCCACACAAGGAGCCGCACAGGACGCAGCCTGGCGTCTGCTGCTCTTACGCGCGGCTGCTCCTGGGACCGCCCAGGTTGTCGCATGGGTTGTAGACCCTTCCCTCTTATCGCGGTGGTATTTCATCATGCGACATGTTACCTTCTTTCAAAGAGAGCATTTTTGTTAATGACCGATAGTTTCGGAGGTGGACGTGGATTTAGAAAGTAGTCAAAAGTCATTCAGAACCAAATCAGGTAGCAAGTGTCTAAGGCTGACAGAATAAGCTGCCTTTTCTCAGAAGCTGCCGAGCACCCTGCAGCGCAGGCTTTGGGAGGCCGCGGTGCCTGTTGTATTTCTAGGGATCAGTTTAGATTTCCACGTTAACTTAGATAATCTGACATCCTTCCAGAGTTGAGTCTCCCACTTTGTGTATCTCATTTCCTCACCTGCTTTGTGCTCTGATTCCTGACTTGGAGATTATGTTGTGCACACTATGTTCTGTCTCTGGTTCTTGGTTAATTTTCTTTAGACTGTTACACTACATGGGATGTCCTCACTGTTTTCGTTTGTCACTCATTACATGTGGCTTGGGTCTTCCAGAAACTGTCTTCATGGTCACTTTTTTCGACCTTGATTTAAATGTTCAGCTACCATTCTTATGATTATTCGATAACCCCTTTCAGTATTTTTAATTGGCTATAAATGGGTGATGCAAAACTACCTTCTGGGCATCTTTCTTACTATTTTTATATTGTTCTGGAAAAATTGATTTTTGTTCCAGACAAAAATTACTTTATTGCCATGAAAGGTTTTAATGTTTTGGGAGCATTATAATATAGGGGCTGACGGGGACCCCAGAAACGACGCTAGGTTTCCCCTCCTGAGATCGGAGCCAGTGAAGACGTGCAAAAGGGGGTCCGGCAGGCCGTGCACTTGCCGTCCGTCGGCTGCGACTCGCTCAGCGGCCCCTGCCTCCCACTGCCCTGGGCGCTGCCCTGCTCTCTGAGTCTCGTGGGAGCGGGGCCCTGGGAGCTTTGTCCTCAGCACGTAGCTCAGCGCCTCCCCTGAGGCGGGTGCTTGGTAATTCTTTTTTTTACCCCAGTGAAAGTGTTTTGTATCTGTATTTTTGTACAAGCTGTTCCTTTTGCTTAGAATACTCTCTTTCCATTCTCCACTTCACCTTGCTGACTCCTGTCCATCTTTTCACATTCGACCCATGGGGCCACTCTGAAGGCTCCCTCTCCAGTCAGTGCCACTGTCCTGCCCCACTGTGCAGGCCTGCGGCTGGCACAGCAGCGCCACCGCGGGAGCCCAACGCGCCGTCCCCGCAGTCCCCTCCGCCCGATTCTGCCCCTGTTTCCACCGCGCCGGGCTCTGCGGCCATTGAGAGCAGGGGCGTAGGTCGTTCTACTGTGTTCCCCGTGCCCGTTGACGTGCTGCGTTCACGTGTTAATGCTTCCATGTGATGACACTGAGGGGATGGGGGACACAGGGAAAAGGCATATCCCTGGGGTTGTACCTGTGGTTTAGTATTTCTTTTTCAAGTAAGTACCTTCTGTTATCTGTTCTTCACAGTCATGACGTAATAGAGGCTATTTTATCATCTTCATTTGAGAGCCAGAGGCAGTGAAGTTGCAAGAGTTCGAAGGGCTTAAATCACTTGCTCGAGTTGCAGAGTTGGATCTGTGATTCTGGTTTTGTTTTGTTTTGTTTTCCTATTTCAGGGGCTAGATTATTTCTGTATTGAGTTACTTGAGGAAATGGGTGACTGTTGGAAGTCGGGGAATAGTTAGGAGCACAGGTAAATGGGTTTCAGAGGAAGTAAATAAAGAGGAAGCAGTCAAGTCAGACAAATGATAGGAAGGTTAATAGGGTGGTACCAAGACACTGTTTATATTTAAAATTTTCCTATGTATTTATTACATAGGGCCTCATGCCTGCTTATGTGTCATGACCGAAGAGTCTTCAGTAAGACTGTTTGAATTTCCTCCATGTGTCAGGCATCACGCTCAACAGAGATGATGTGAAGATGGAAACTGGAAGGAGCTCAGAGCGGAGCGGGGACAGCAGTGGCAGGAACACTGTCATCAAGTAGGGTTGGTCTTCCACCAAATACTGAGAGCAGAGTCAGTGCGGGAGGGGGTGGCAGGTCAGGGGACCTTGCCGATGAACTGACATCTTCTGTCTCAAATGTTCAGGGAAAAAACTACGAGCTTCCTGTCTGGAGGGCAGTGTGTTCACATTGTCCACTTTGACACAACTTTGCGACGATTCACAGTGTTCCTTATAGAGGTGACGGTATTTTCTGTATGTACCTAGGAATCTTCGGGAAAAGGTGCAGTTGTAGGTTCCAGCCTCGGGTGCATGGATCCGTAGTCTCCCAAAGACTTTGGCGCGGGACCTGTGCCGCGAGGACATTCTGGGTCACTCCTCCACAGCTGCTTGTCGCCCGCAGGGCCTGGGCTGGGAGGCCGTCTGCCCCTCTACCCCACCCTCGTGTGGGAAACCATCCTACCTGCCAGGAATGCAGAAGGAACCTCCAGGTCTCCCCACGTCCATTCTGGCCTCGCTGGCTAATAAAGCACAGCCCTGCTAGGACTATCTTTGTAAAATATTATTTTCCTACTTCCTGTCTGAAAATCTTCCAAAGGCTTCCCCTTTCTCGGCACAAAAGCCAAAACCCTTACCAGTTCCCGGGAGGCTCTGCATCCCTTGGCCCCGTTTTCCGGGTGTCGTGAAGATGCCCGGGGCCTGCAAACGTTGCTGCACGTTGGCCACGTGGTTCTTGCTAACGAGCCCCACCCTTAGACCCTGTGTCATCTCCCCTGCCGCGCCTCGTGCTTGGAAGGCAGCAGGTTCTTTTCTTCCTGAGGTGAAGTGCACAGGGCTCCCCGCCATCCCTCCATCTCGCTGCCCACGCTCACCTGCCACAGCCCATGTGTGCCAGCAGCGCTGAGCTCCCCATACACGCACACTCTTGTACCTGTGTACCTGCTCATAAGGCTCCGTCTGCTACCTACCTGTCGTTAGAGTGTCAGGCAAAGTCTGGGGCCACATCTCTCGTTCATTTCTCTCTCTCTAGCACTTGGTCAATATTGACTGACTGACAAAATGCCTCTGAAGTAACTGAAAGGGTGTTAAGATGAGAAGAGTATAAATTCCCTTGGTCAGACCAGTGGTCTCTGTACTCAATGGCAGCGGTGCCCAGAGACACCCGGGCACACGGGCATCTCGCCAAGCTGTGGAGTGGGCTCTGCTCGATCCCAGGAGTGGCTGGCATTGGGCAGGGGCAGGCGGACGCCCGTGGAGCGGTTCTTTGACGTTTTCAGTATTGGTAGTTGCCGTGAGCAAGCAGCAGGCTAGACTATAAAACCCCCCTTTCTTCATTATAAAGTCAGATGTAATGAATTAATTGTATACTTACTTTGTAGAGATAACCCAAAACTTTTTAAAAGTCAGGTATCTTCCTTTCCTTAATTCTTACCCAGAGGATCTCCCGTTTGGCGATCGCAGCCCGTACGAGAGCCTGTTGGGAACTCATCATATGACTTTGTTTCTGTTGTTCACGTGCAGTTGATGCATCTAAAGCACACGTTCCTTTCTTCTTTGCTGGCCTTCTAAACTAAGATTCTCTCCCTTATGCAGTTTGGCTTCAGTTTGTGTTGAATTGCATCTTTAAATCTTAAATGTATAGTCTGCTGGGTTTGGAGTTTTGTTGGTAACTTTTCTTTCACATAATGATGCAGTAAGACAGTGTCAATACAAAACAGTGTTATTTTAAGATACAGAATTTCTGTAGCTGTCATGTGAAAACTGACAATTCTGTCTTTTTCTAAGAAAAGATTTAATTTTATTCTAGCACAACAACTCCTCTGGGGATATTCAGGTATGGTAACTGACTAAATGTCGTGTTCATCTGTGGCCTGATGTTTTTGTTCATTTGATTCTGTGAATCCTGTTTTTCATTTAACTAAGTAACTAGAAATTATGTCAACAATTTTTTTCTGGTGGCAGTAACTGTTAAAGGAGAGAGGAAACTATGTTGCTATAGGTATGTAGGTGATCATGACACATACCTCAATAAAACCATATTTAAATGGCTTGGAAACACATTTCCTAGAACATTTAGCTTCCCATGAAAGAATTATGCTGAAACCTGGATTTCAAGCTGTGGCACTCAGAGAGGAACTGCGAGAGCGAGCACACCCGTCGTGTGGCACCCATGGGTCCTGGGGTTAGCAGTAGACGGGGAGGGGGTCAGCCCTGTGCCTGTGGCCTGAGAAGCCCCGTGGTCAGTGTGCTGCTGCATGGAGGGCAGAGGACAAGGACAGCGGCCAACCCAGCCCAGCAGGGATGCCCAGCTGGCTGTTCTCACAACGCCTCGCGTGCCCTTCTGTTGACTTTTTTAAGTAAAAAGTTTTTGACTTAACATGTATTATTTTCCCTCAGTTCATTTTCACGTGGAAAATTAGAGAAATTTTTGGTAAACAATACTTTTGGAGTCAATCCATTTTTTGAAGCAGGCTATATGTCCTACATTAAAATTAATTGAGAAATGAAGCTATTGTTATACTGATAATTCATATAACTATTCAATTTGTTTCCTAGCTTGCGTTAAAAGTGGTTTAGCATTATTATATTCTACTGTTATATATTCTTAAGCCTTAATATAGTTTCTGTTTAGGTGTAGTCAAGAGGAAAACAAAATCTAAAAGTGGGCTGCAGAAGCCCCCCCACCCTCCCACCCCCCTACCCCATCACCCCCGCTCCAGGGGCCCTGGTTGTGGGCGTGGTCCCCCCAGGTGTTGTCCCATCTCCGTTTCACATTCTTGGTGAAAACGAGGAAGGCACAGCAGTGCCCGTGCTGATGGGCTACGGAGATTTGGTCCCTGGTGCTGGTTTTGAACCACCTAGGATGCTCTGCCCACATTAGAGTGGGCGTTTACACTGGGCCCCACAGTGCGTGCCTTGCTGCCACGCGTGTGGAGTGCCAGGCGGCATCTCAGTGGGCGGGCGGGCTTCCCTGTCCTCCCTTGGCTTGGTCTTTTTCTTGCCCTTTTTTCTTTTTGTGTCTTTGGAGGTGCGAGTGACTGCCTGTTTACCATTTAATTGGACCCCACTTGCTCCTGTGTGTGTTTACGGGGAGACTGGGCTGTCCACACGCAGTCGGGCGCTGTCAGGACGCATCGGCCACCAGAGCTGCCGTTGCCACTTTCTGCAGGAGGGAAGCGCAGAAACCGCTGCCGGACTCGCAGCCTCGGACCGCCAGGGCGAGGACGAGGGTCCGGTCAGCGCCCGGTTAATGGAGGCAGTGAGGAGGAGGGTTTTTGGTTAAGTCACTTTTGACGTAGACTGTAATATTCTGTCTCCATCCACATTGAAAAACCTTCCCAAAGTTAGTACTGAACATACACGTATAAATAAATGTATACAATAAAAAAAACAGTGGTCTTTCAATAGTGATTCAATGTGTTGATGTTATTTTAAACTGATCTATAGTAAAGTAAAAACTACTTAGAAGAGCTACTTCTATATTTAATCCTCGTTTAGAAATAAGCTCTCTGTCTCTCGGAACACCTTCGGTACTGTGCAGGCAACCGCTTCTGACGGTGCTAGTAACTTTGAAGGGTGGGCCACAGAAACATGAGTCCTTTATCACGATGCTATAAATTATTTTGCTGATACTATTTGAGGAGATATTTCAATGACTTTCTAAGTCAGGGCATAAAGAGTTTCTTCTGTGTTAACATTTATAATTGAGGGTTAAAAGCTTTATAAAGGCCTAACTACAAAATACATAGATGAGTAAGAACTTGAGACTGAGCTGAGTCAGGCACTTAGAACTGTGTCGCCACATTTGCTCTCTCCTTTATTTCCATTGTGTTTTCAGTTGAGCACGGCTTGAGTGTTAGTTGCATGTTATGTGTGGTGCGTGTGCTTTATCGGCATTTTTTCATACATTAATGGTAGATAATTTTCCTGAAAGTAGGCATGTGTTTTATAAATTGCCAAATTTCATGCAAGGATATTGGATAGAATTATCTACAAAAATGCATGTTGTATGGCAGTTATTAACACAGAACATGTTGTGGTGTGTATTGTGTACTTAATTTTTTGCTTCCTTTGTGTTGTGAACTTAATTTCTAACTTTTTTTTTGTATCTTTGATGTTCTATCTTTGCATTTCCTATGACTTGCATATTTCATTATTGTGATTTCAGTGAGCATTTGTTTAAAATGTTGTTAAAAATTACAAAAAAATATATTTTAGTGGAACTCATAGACTGAGCAGGTGGTACTAATCAGACTCCTGTCAAAATTTTATGATTTCTTAAATATTGCTACTTGATTTACCCTCAGTCACACAATGTAGAAACTGGAAGTATTCAGAATTTGGATATTGAGAACTTCCAGAAGTTGCAAAAGTGTGTCTTTGCTTAAACCTCTATGGCAGTGATTTTAAAATGTCTTATTATGACATGAAAGATAATTTGGGGGCAAAGGTAAAGTCACCTTCCTGATGTGTAAGGCTGTGATGTAAGGGTGTTCTTCCGTGGTTAAAATACAATGATATACAGAAATTTCAAGGGGCTTGAACTGTGCCCTCTTTGATCTCTTTTTTCAAAAGTAGTTTTTCGAGAGTCTAGAAATTGTATATACATAGGGAGAAAATTGGTGTCAGTTTTCCATAGAATTGAATTTGATATGCTTTTCGTTTCCCTGTGTGGGCAAGTACATACCTATGCTATATAGTGTTATTCTAAAATTTTGTTATAAATACTCTGAAACACAAAGTACACTTAGGAATAAAATGTTATTTTCCAGACCAGTGGTTAAAAATCAGCAAAAACCTTTTCCCCAGACAAAATCTTTGTAGTTTTCTGGTTTACGGGACCTGCAGAGGTGGAGCTGCTTGGTGGCGGACAGCCAATGCCCCCAGTGCCACAGCTCGCAGCAGCGCGCACGTGCTCTTGTTGCTTGTCCCCAGAGCTCTTCTGCCAAACCCCAGGGCTCTGCAGAACACACTTTAACAACTAGTCAGCAGCGAGGTACAAGTTACTTTGGAGATGCTACAAATAGCTCCTCCTCGGGCATGGATGCAGAGCAGCCAAGACATGGAACCTCACCCTTCCCTTTTCCAGAGGGGCGTGTGCGAGCCCCAGAAAGGCTGCCCCGTGTCGTTAGCGGTGGGAAGGAAGCCCTGTAAACCTCCTCGCTGTCTCAGCCTCAGAGACTGTCAGTGAGCTGAGACGGAGGCTCCACCCCGTGCTCCTCCTTCCAGCCCCTTCCTGCTGTCTCGTGCAGCCGCGGGGCTCCCGCCGGCCTGAAGACAAGACAGTCATGTTGGGCTCGCCTGAAAATTATTTACCCCTTATGAAATGGTCCTTATATAAACTTGATCCACTTTTCTTTGGTACTTTTACTGGTGGACAAATAGCCACTAACAGTTCTTTTCCATGTTGATTCCATTTGTGGAACATCATGGGATAATTGTTAAAGCACACACAAATGCATTTTATATATTTATTTAAAATCAGCACTCTCCAGAGAAAATTATTTCTCCCATAGGTTATTATAAATATGGATTTATGGGTAGATGCTTTATTATTATTTAAAATTGCCGTAGTCCAGTTAGGCTGAATGTTTGCATTTTCGTAGGCACCCTCTGATCTGCAGAAATAGAAAACCGGGTCGCCTAGAGCAGAGCTGTGTTCATGACGTGTCTATGTGTGATTCACAGGAAGGCCGTGCACCCAGCTGCAGCTCCTGAACCCTGAGCGGTTCGCACGGCTCATCAAAGAAGTGACGAGCGCGTCCTGGCCCGGCAGAGAATTGACCGTTCAGTGGTATCCGTTTGATGAAGACAAACATCACCCCCCTGTTTCATGGCTTAGAATGGTCTGGAAGAATCTCTACATACATTTTTCAGAGGATCTGACTCTGTTTGATGAGATGCCACTTGTCCCCAGGACAGCACTAGAGGAAGGTCAGACGTGCGTGGAGCTCATCAGACTCAGGGTCCCCTCATCGGTCATTTTAGAAGATGAGTCCGAAGCACAGCTTCCAGAATTTTTAGCTGACATCGTACAAAAACTTGGAGGGATTGTCCTTAAAAAGTTAGATGCCTCCATACAACATCCACTTATTAAAAAATACATTCATTCGCCATTGCCAACTGCCATTTTGCAGATAATGGAGAAGATGCCATTGCAGAAATTGTGTAATCAGATAGCTTCGCTGCTCCCCACGCACAAAGATGCCCTGAGGAAGTTCTTAGCCAGTTTAACTGAGAGCAGTGAGAAGGACAAAAGAATAATTCAGGAATTGCCAATATTCAAACGAATTAACCACTCGTCTGGTCAGGGAGTTTCCTCTTACACAAAACTGAAAGGTTGTAAAGTCCTGCACCATACTGCCAAACTTCCACCCAGTCTGCGACTCTCGGTTTCAGTAATAGACAGCAGTGATGAAGCTACCATTCGCTTGGCAAACATGTTGAAAATAGAGAAGTTAAAGACCACTAGCTGCCTAAAGTTTGTTTTAAAAGATATTGAAAGTTCATTTTATTCACGTGAAGAAATAACACACCTTATGTTGTGGATCCTTGAGAATCTATCCTCTCTTAAAAATGAGAATCCAAATGTGCTTGATTGGTTAGCCCCATTAAAATTCATTCAGATTTCCCAGGAACGGATGGTGTCAGCCAGTGAACTCTTTGATCCTGACGTAGAAGTCCTAAAGGACCTCTTTTATAAGGAAGAAGAAACTTGCTTCCCACCTTCACGTTTTACCTCACCAGATGTTCTTCACTCTTTGAGACAGATTGGTTTAAAAAATGAAGCTAGTCTCACAGAGAAAGATGTTGTACAAGTGGCAAAAAAAATTGAGGCCTTACAGGTCAGTGCTTGTCCAAATCAGGAAGTCCTTATCAAGAAAGCCAGAACACTCCTACAGGCGTTAAATAAGAATCACACGCTGCTGCAGTCATCCGAAGGGAAGGTGACACTGAAGAAAATAAAATGGGTTCCAGCTTGCAAGGAGAGGCCTCCAAATTATCCCAGCTCTTTAGCGTGGCGAGGTGATGTCTGCACTCTTTGCGCACCCCCAGAGATGTGTGACGCAGCCCACGCAATTCTCGTCGGCTCGGCACTTCCTCTCGTTGAGAGTATCCATGTGGACTTGGAAGAAGCTTTAGATGTCTTCACAAAGCCTAGCATCAGTGCCGTCTTAAAGCACTTTAAAATTGTTGTTGATTGGTATACTTCGAAAACTTTCAGCGATGAAGACTACTACCAATTCCAACATATTTTGCTCGAAATTTATGGCTTCATGCATGATCATTTAAATGAAGGGAAAGAAGCTTTCAGAGCCTTAAAATTTCCATGGGTTTGGACTGGCAAAAAATTCTGCCCCCTCTCCCAAGCTGTGATAAAACCATTCCATGACCTTGACCTTCAGCCTTATTTGTACAGTGTGCCTAAAACCATGGCAAAATTCCACCAACTGTTTAAGGCCTGTGGTTCAATAGAGGAGTTAACATCAGATCATATTTCCATGGTCATTCAGAAGGTATATCTGAAAAGTGATCAAGATCTCAGTGAACAAGAGAGCAAACAAAATCTCCATCTTATGTTGAATATTGTCAGGTGGCTGTACAGCAATCAGATTCCAGCAAGCCCCAACACACCAGTTCCCATACATCATAGCAGGAAGCCTTCTAAGCTCATCATGAAGCCGATTCATGAATGCTGTTATTGTGACATCAAAGTTGATGACCTGAATGATTTACTGGAAGATGCAGTGGAACCAATCATTCTGGTGCATGAGGACATACCCATGAAAACTGCAGAGTGGCTGAAGGTCCCATGCCTCAGCACGAGGTTGATCAACCCTGAAAACATGGGATTTGAGCAGTCAGGACAGAGAGAACCACTTACCGTGAGAATTAAAAATATCCTGGAAGAATATCCTTCGGTGTCAGACATTTTCAAAGAACTACTTCAAAATGCCGATGATGCAAATGCAACAGAATGCAGTTTCCTGATTGATATGAGAAGAAATATGGACATCAGAGAGAACCTCCTGGACCCAGGGATGGCGGCGTGCCATGGGCCTGCTTTGTGGTCGTTCAATAATTCTCAGTTCTCAGATTCCGATTTTGTGAACATAACTAGGTTAGGAGAGTCTTTAAAAAGAGGAGAAGTTGACAAAGTTGGAAAATTTGGTCTTGGGTTTAATTCTGTGTACCATATTACTGACATTCCCATCATTATGAGTCGAGAATTCATGATAATGTTCGATCCAAACATAAACCATATCAGTAAACACATCAAAGACAGATCTAATCCTGGGATCAAAATCAATTGGAGTAAACAACAGAAAAGACTTAGGAAATTTCCTAACCAGTTCAAACCATTTATAGATGTGTTCGGCTGTCAGTTACCCTTGACTGTAGAAACACCTTACAGCTACAGTGGAACTCTTTTCCGACTGTCCTTTAGAACACAACAGGAAGCAAAAGTGAGTGAAATTAGTAATACCTGCTATAATACAGCAGATATTTACTCTCTTGTGGATGAATTTAGTCTCTGTGGACACAGGCTTATCATCTTCACTCAGAGTGTAAACTCAATGTATTTAAAGTACTTGAAAATTGAGGAAAGCAACCCCAGCTTAGCACAAGATACAATAGTGATTAAAAAAAAATTCTGCTCTTCCAAAGCATTGAAGGCACCTGTCTTAAGTGTTTTAAAAGAAGCTGCTGAGCTCATGAAAACTTGCAGCAGCAGCAGCAGCAATAAGAAGCCCCCTCTTGATGCACCCAAGTCATCTTGCATTCTTCAGATCACGGTTGAAGAATTTCATAACGTGTTCCGAAGGATTGCAGACTTACAGTCACCACTTTTTAGAGGCCCAGACGATGACCCGGCTGTTCTCTTTGAAATGGCAAAGTCTGGCCAATCAAAAAAGCCTTCGGATGAGTTGCCCCAGAAAACAGTTGAGTGCACCACGTGGCTTCTGTGCAGCTGCATGGATACGGGAGAGGCCCTGAGGTTTTCCCTGAGTGAAAGTGGAAGAAGACTAGGGCTGGTCCCTTGCGGGGCAGTAGGAGTTCTGCTCTCCGAAGTCCGGGACCAGAAGTGGGCCGTGAAACCCCACGTCGGAGAGGTGTTTTGCTACCTACCTTTACGAATAAAAACAGGATTGCCAGTTCACATCAACGGATGCTTTGCCGTAACTTGCAATAGAAAAGAGATCTGGAAGACAGACACGAAGGGGCGGTGGAACACCACCTTCATGAGACACGTTGTCGTGAAGGCCTACCTAGAGGCGCTCGGCGTCCTGCGGGGCTTGGCCGCCAGCGGGGAGCTGCTGGATTATACTTACTATGCAGTGTGGCCTGACCCTGATTTGGTTCATGATGATTTTTCTGTAATTTGTCAAGGGTTTTATGAAGATATAGCTCACGGAAGGGGGAAAGAATTGACCAGAGTCTTCTCTGATGGGTCTACGTGGGTTTCCATGAAGAATGTGAGGTTTCTAGATGACTCTATACTTAAAAGGAGAGATGTCGGTCCAGCAGCCTTCAAGATATTTTTGAAATACCTCAAGAAGACTGGGGCAAAAAACCTCTGTGCTGTTGAACTTCCTTCCTCAGTAAAATTGGGATTTGAAGAAGCTGGCTGCAAACAGATACTACTTGAAAATACATTTTCAGAGAAACAGTTTTTTTCTGAAGTATTTTTTCCAAATATTCAAGAAATTGAAGCAGAACTCCGAGACCCTTTAATGAATTTTGTTCTAAATGAAAAAGTTGATGAATTCTCAGGAATTCTTCGTATGACTCCATGTATTCCTTGCTCTTTGGAGGGACATCCTTTGGTTTTACCATCAAGATTAATTCACCCTGAAGGACGAGTCGCCAAGTTGTTTGATACTAAAGATGGACGGTTTCCTTATGGTTCTACTCAGGATTATCTTAATCCTATTATTTTGGTTAAACTAGTTCAGCTAGGTATGGCAAAGGATGATATTCTATGGGATGATATGCTAGAACGTGCAGAGTCAGTAGCTGAAATTAATAAAAGTGACCATGCTGCTGCTTGTCTGAGAAGTAGTATTCTATTAAGTCTTATTGATGAAAAGCTAAAAATAAGGGATCCTAGAGCAAAGGATTTTGCCGCAAAGTATCAAACCATCCCCTTCCTTCCATTTCTGACAAAACCAGCAGGTTTTTCTCTGGACTGGAAAGGTAATAGTTTCAAGCCTGAAACCATGTTTGCCGCAACTGACCTTTATACAGCTGAGCATCAAGATATAGTTTGTCTCTTGCAGCCAATTCTAAATGAAAACTCACATTCCTTCAGAGGTTGTGGTTCAGTGCCATTGGCCGTTAAGGAGTTTTTGGGTTTACTGAAGAAGCCAACAGTTGATCTGGTTGTAAACCAATTGAAAGAAGTTGCAAAATCAGTTGATGATGGAATTACATTATACCAGGAGAATATCACCAATGCTTGCTACAAATACCTTCATGAAGCAATAATGCAAAATGAAACCACTAAGTTATCAGTTGCTGAAAAGTTAAAATCCTTTAGCTTCATTCTAGTTGAGAGTGCATATGTTGGCTCAGAAAAAGTTTCTTTTCATTTGAATTTTGAAGCAGCACCATACCTTTATCAGTTGCCTAATAAATATAAAAATAATTTCCGTGAACTTTTTGAAAGTGCGGGTGTGAGGCAGTCACTGACCGTTGAAGATTTCGCCCTTGTTTTGGAATCCATTGATCAAGAAAGGGGAACAAAGCAAATAACAGAAGAGAATTTCCAGCTTTGCCGGCGAATAATTAGTGAAGGAATATGGGGTCTCATTAGAGACAAGAAACAAGAATTTTGTGAGAAAAATTATGGCAAAATACTATTGCCAGACACTAATCTGAAGCTTCTCCCTGCTAAATCTTTATGCTACAATGATTGTCCCTGGATAAAAGTAAAGGACACCTCTGTAAAATATTGTCATGCTGACATACCCAGGGAGGTAGCTGTGAAACTAGGAGCAGTACCAAAGCGACATAAAGCCTTAGAACGATACGCATCCAACGTCTGCTTTACAACACTTGGCACTGAATTCGGACAGAAGGAAAAACTGACCAGCAGAATTAAGAGTATCCTTAATGCATATCCCTCAGAAAAGGAAATGTTGAAAGAACTTCTTCAAAATGCCGATGATGCAAAGGCCACAGAAATCTGTTTTGTGTTTGATCCTAGACAGCATCCAGTAGACAGAATATTTGATGACAAGTGGGCCCCCTTGCAGGGGCCCGCACTCTGTGTGTATAACAACCAACCTTTTACAGAAGATGATGTCAGAGGAATTCAGAATCTTGGGAAAGGCACCAAAGAAGGGAATCCTTACAAAACTGGGCAGTACGGAATAGGGTTCAATTCTGTGTATCATATCACAGACTGCCCTTCTTTTATTTCTGGCAACGACATCCTGTGTATTTTTGATCCGCACGCCAGATACGCACCGGGAGCCACATCCATTAGCCCTGGGCGCATGTTTAGAGATTTGGATGCAGATTTTAGGACACAGTTCTCAGATGTTCTGGATCTTTATTTGGGAAACCACTTTAAACTGGATAATTGCACAATGTTTCGATTTCCTCTTCGTAATGCAGAAATGGCAAAAGTTTCAGAAATTTCTTCAGTTCCATCATCAGACAGAATGGTCCAGAATCTTTTGGACAAATTGCGGTCAGATGGAGCAGAGCTTTTAATGTTTCTTAATCACATGGAGAAAATTTCGATTTGCGAAATAGATAAAACTACTGGAGATCTTAATGTGCTGTATTCCGTAAAGGGCAAAATCACTGATGGAGACCGACTGAAAAGGAAACAATTCCATGCATCTGTAATTGACAGTGTTACTAAAAAGAGACAACTCAAAGACATACCAGTTCAACAGATCACCTATACTATGGATACTGAGGACTCTGAAGGAAACCTTACGACATGGCTAATTTGTAATAGATCAGGTTTTTCAAGTATGGAAAAAGTATCCAAGAGTGTTATATCAGCTCACAAGAACCAAGATATTACTCTCTTTCCACGTGGTGGAGTAGCTGCCTGCATTACTCACAACTATAAAAAACCCCACAGGGCCTTCTGTTTTTTGCCCCTCTCTCTAGAGACGGGATTACCATTTCACGTGAACGGCCACTTTGCTCTCGATTCAGCCAGAAGAAACCTGTGGCGTGACGATAATGGAGTTGGTGTTCGGAGTGACTGGAATAACAACTTGATGACAGCATTAATAGCCCCTGCATATGTTGAATTACTGATCCAGTTAAAAAAGCGGTATTTCCCTGGCTCTGACCCAACATTATCAGTTTTACAGAACACGTCTATTCATGTTGTAAAGGACACTTTGAAGAAGTTTTTGTCATTTTTCCCAGTTAACAGGCTTGATCTACAACCAGATTTATATTGTCTAGTGAAAGCACTTTATAGTTGCATTCATGAAGATATGAAACGCCTTTTACCTGTTGTACGGGCTCCAAATATTGATGGGTCTGATTTGCATTCCGCAGTTATAATTACTTGGATTAATATGTCTACTTCAAATAAAACGAGACCATTTTTTGACAATCTGCTGCAGGATGAATTACAAAACCTTAAAAATGCAGATTATAATATCACCACACGGAAAACAGTAGCAGAGAATGTCTATAGACTGAAACACCTACTTTTAGAAATTGGTTTCAACTTAGTTTACAACTGTGATGAAACTGCCAATCTGTACCACTGTCTTATAGATGCAGACATTCCTGTGAGTTACGTAACTCCTGCTGATGTCAGGTCTTTTTTAATGACGTTTTCCTCCCCTGATACTAATTGCCATATTGGGAAGCTGCCTTGTCGTCTCCAACAAACTAACCTAAAACTTTTTCATAGTTTAAAACTGTTAGTTGATTATTGTTTTAAGGATGCAGAGGAAAATGAGATAGAAGTGGAGGGACTCCCCCTTCTCATTACACTGGACAGTGTTTTGCAAACTTTTGATGCAAAGCGACCCAAGTTTTTAACAACATACCATGAATTGATTCCATCCCGCAAAGACTTGTTCATGAATACATTATATTTGAAATACAGCAACATCTTATTGAACTGTAAAGTTGCCAAAGTGTTTGACATTTCCAGCTTTGCTGATTTGTTGTCCTCTGTATTGCCTCGTGAATATAAGACCAAAAATTGTACAAAGTGGAAAGATAATTTTGCAAGTGAGTCCTGGCTCAAGAATGCATGGCATTTTATCAGTGAATCTGTAAATGTGAAAGAAGATCAAGAAGAAACAAAACCAACATTTGACATTGTTGTTGACACCCTAAAAGACTGGGCGTTGCTTCCCGGGACAAAATTCACCGTCTCAGCCAGTCAGCTTGTAGTCCCTGAAGGCGATGTTCTGCTCCCTCTGAGCCTTATGCACATCGCGGTTTTTCCAAACGCCCAGAGTGACAAGGTGTTCCACGCTCTCATGAGAGCTGGCTGCATTCAGCTCGCTTTGAACAAAATATGTTCCAAAGACAGTGCGTTTGCTCCTCTGTTGTCATGTCACACAGCAAACATAGAGAGCCCCACAAGCATCCTGAGGGCTGTACACTATATGGTTCAAACGTCAACATTTAGAGCGGAAAAACTAGTAGAAAATGACTTTGAAGCACTTTTAATGTATTTCAACTGCAATCTGAATCACTTGATGTCCCAAGATGACATAAAAATTTTAAAGTCACTTCCATGCTACAAATCCATCAGTGGTCGCTATATGAGCATTGCAAAATTTGGAACATGCTATGTACTTACAAAAAGTATTCCTTCCGCCGAAGTGGAGAAGTGGACACAATCATCATCATCGGCATTTCTGGAAGAAAAAATACACTTAAAGGAACTATATGAGGTGCTTGGCTGTGTGCCTGTGGATGACCTTGAGGTATATTTGAAACACCTCTTACCAAAAATTGAGAATCTCTCTTATGATGCAAAATTAGAGCATTTGATCTACCTTAAGAATAGGTTGTCAAATATTGAGGAATCGTCAGAGATCAAGGAACAACTTTTTGAAAAACTGGAGAGTTTATTGATAATCTATGATGCTAACAGTCGATTAAAGCAAGCAAAACATTTCTATGATAGAACTGTGAGAGTTTTTGAAGTTATGCTTCCTGAAAAACTGTTTATTCCAAAGGACTTCTTTAAAAAATTGGAACAACTTATAAAACCCAAAAATCAAGTTGCATTTATGACCTCCTGGGTGGAATTCTTAAGAAATATTGGACTAAAATACATACTTTCTCAGCAGCAGTTGTTACAGTTTGCTAAGGAAATCAGTGTGAGAGCTAATACAGAAAACTGGTCTAAGGAAACATTGCAAAATACAGTCGATATCCTTCTCCATCATATCTTCCAAGAACGAACGGATTTGTTATGTGGAAATTTTTTGAAAGAACTGTCTTTAATACCATTCTTATGTCCTGAGCGGGCCCCTGCTGAATTCATTAGATTTCATCCTCAATATCAAGAGGTAAACGGAACACTTCCTCTTATAAAGTTCAATGGAGCACAAGTAAATCCAAAATTCAAGCAGTGCGATGTGCTCCAGCTGCTGTGGACATCCTGCCCTATTCTTCCAGAGAAAGCCACGCCCTTGAATATCAAAGAGCAGGAAGGTAGTGACCTTGGTCCCCAAGAACAGCTTGAACAAGTCTTAAGCATGCTTAATGTTAACCTGGACCCCCCACTTGATAAGGTCATTAATAACTGCAGGAACATATGCAACATTACAACTTTGGATGAAGAAATGGTGAAAACCAGAGCAAAGGTCTTAAGGACCTTATATGACTTTCTCAGTGCAGAAAAAAGGGAATTTCGTTTTCAGCTGCGGGGGGTTGCTTTTGTCATGGTAGAAGATGGCTGGAAACTCCTGAAGCCTGAAGAGGTAGTGATAAATCTAGAATATGAATCTGACTTTAAACCTTATTTGTACAAACTACCTTTAGAACTTGGCACCTTTCATCAGTTGTTCAAACATTTAGGTACTGAAGATGTCATTTCAACTAAGCAATATGTTGAAGTGTTGAGCCGCATATTCAAAAGTTCTGAAGGAAAACAGTTAGATCCTAATGAAATGCGTACAGTTAAGAGAGTAGTTTCTGGCTTGTTCAAGAGTCTACAAAACGATTCAGTCAAGGTGAGGAGTGATCTGGAGAATGTACGCGACCTTGCACTTTACCTTCCAAGCCAAGATGGTAGATTGGTGAAGTCCAGCATCTTAGTGTTCGATGACGCACCACATTACAAAAGTAGAATCCAGGGGAATATTGGTGTGCAAATGTTGGTTGATCTTAGCCAGTGCTATTTAGGGAAAGACCACGGATTTCATACTAAGTTAATAATGCTTTTCCCCCAAAAACTCAGACCTCGTTTACTGAGCAGTATACTTGAAGAGCAGTTAGATGAGGAGATGCCTAAAGTTTGTCAGTTCGGAGCCCTGTGTTCCCTTCAGGGAAGGTTGCAGTTACTCTTATCTTCCGAACAGTTTATTACAGGACTAATTAGAATTATGAAGCATGAAAATGATAATGCTTTCCTGGCCAATGAAGAAAAAGCCATAAGACTTTGCAAAGCCCTAAGAGAAGGACTGAAAGTGTCCTGCTTTGAGAAGCTTCAAACAACATTAAGAGTTAAAGGTTTTAATCCTATTCCCCACAGTAGAAGTGAAACTTTTGCTTTTTTGAAGAGATTTGGTAATGCTGTTATCCTGCTATACATACAACATTCGGACAGTAAAGACATTAATTTCCTACTAGCATTAGCAATGACGCTTAAATCAGCGACTGACAATTTGATTTCTGACACTTCATATTTAATTGCTATGCTAGGATGCAATGATATTTATAGAATCAGTGAGAAACTTGACAGTTTAGGAGTGAAATATGACTCTTCAGAACCATCAAAACTTGAACTTCCAATGCCCGGCACTCCAATACCAGCTGAAATTCATTATACTCTGCTTATGGATCCAATGAATGTTTTCTACCCGGGAGAATACGTTGGGTACCTCGTTGATGCTGAAGGGGGTGATATCTATGGCTCGTACCAGCCAACATACACATATGCAATTATTGTACAAGAAGTTGAAAGAGAAGATGCTGACAACTCTAGTTTTCTAGGAAAGATCTATCAGATTGACATTGGTTATAGCGAATATAAAATAGTTAGCTCTCTCGACCTGTATAAGTTTTCAAGGCCCGAGGAGACCTCTCAAAGTCGAGACAGTGCCCCTTCTACACCAACCAGCCCCACGGAGTTCCTCGTCCCTGGTGTACGAAGCATCCCTCCTTTTTTCTCTGCTAAAGAAGGCCACAAGACCTCATCTTCGAAACACCACCCCCCAAAAAAGCTTAAGGTGAATTCTTTACCAGAAATTTTAAAAGAAGTGACAGCAGTGGTGGAACAAGCTTGGAAGCTTCCAGAATCTGAAAGAAAGAAGATTATTAGACGGTTATATTTGAAATGGCACCCTGACAAAAACCCGGAGAATCATGACATGGCCAATGAAGTTTTTAAACATTTGCAGAATGAAATTAACAGACTAGAGAAGCAGGCTTTTCTGGATCAAAATGCAGAGAGAGGCTCAAGGCGGACATTTTCAACACCGGCCTCCCGATTTCAGTCAGAGAAGTACTCATTTCAAAGGTTTTATACTTCATGGAATCAGGAAGCAACGAGCCATAAATCCGAAAGGCAACAACAAAATAAAGAAAAATGCCCCCCTTCGGCTGGACAGACTTACTCTCAACGGTTCTTTGTTCCTCCCACTTTCAAGTCGGTGGGTAATCCAGTCGAAGCGCGTAGGTGGTTAAGACAGGCCAGAGCGAATTTTTCAGCCGCCAGGAATGACCTCCATAAAAATGCCAATGAATGGGTGTGCTTCAAATGTTACCTTTCCACCAAGTTAGCCCTGATCGCCGCTGACTATGCTGTGAGGGGCAAGTCCGATAAAGATGTAAAGCCAACTGCACTTGCACAGAAAATTGAGGAATATAGTCAGCAGCTCGAAGGACTGACCAATGATGTGCACACATTGGAAGCGTACGGGGTAGACAGTTTAAAAACAAGATACCCTGATTTGCTTCCTTTCCCACAGATTCCAAATGACAGGTTCACTTCTGAGGTTGCTATGAGGGTGATGGAGTGTACTGCCTGTATCATCATAAAACTTGAAAATTTTATACAACAAAAAGTGTGAAAGTGCTTAAAGAAGAAAAAGTAGACCTAAGTCTTGAATGTGTTATAGCACAAATATCAACTGCTGTCCTCCCTTAAGCTTCATCGCCACTTATTTAGGAACTGTGAAGCACATTGCAGATTGTGCGGGAAGAATTTCGGAGTCGCTGTGAATATGATTATCAATGGAAGACCTTGACTGAATCTAAAAGGAAATTAATTTGAAGACAGCGGTGAACTGCAGACTTGCTACATGTGTTCGAATGGCTAGACTGGCACAGTACTGCTCTGCACTTTATATTACCGAAGCGCAGCCGTCTGTTAGAGAAGGGTCTGTTCGTGTCTCCGGTTAGGGTGAAGTTAATTTTATGTTTTTAACATGGTCTTTTTGAAGGAGCTAATGAAACACTGGAATATCATTAGTTTAAACAAGTGAGGGGAATTAAGTCCTGGAATTTTATCATTTCTTTAAGCGGATCCTCTTGGATATATGCCATTTCCATATCAGCTGGATCTGATTATGAATTTGTTGCAATTTTACATCTTAAATACTCAACCCATTTAGAACATGGTACCGTATTTTATTCCTGAATATTACTTGATTAAGAGTAGGCAGGTAGGACTTGTCGGGGTGCACTGGGTGCACTTTACATCTTTAAGTGTTTTTACACCTTCTGTTTACAGGTTTCGTCTTTCATGAAAATAGCATATGGAAAACTCAACATTGTGGCAGTTCTTACCACTAGGTGTCAGTATTGCTTCCAAGAGCTGCTCACCGAAACAGCATTTATCAACTGTTAGGACATTAGCTTCCGTGTGTCTGTATGTACTTTCCACAGATGTCATTGTATAGTGTGGGTGAACAGGATGCAATCTTTTGTTGTCTAAAGGTGCTGCAGTTAAAAAAAAAAATCTTTTGTCTTTCAACATGGCACTTAGTGGAGCCTTTTGGGTTTTATTTTGAAAACACTGAAAAACTGTAAAACCATGGTGACAATATCCAGTAGATTGTAAAAAAGGAATTATCAGCTTGTGTTTTCCCCACGAATGATTCAGAACTGACAGTTTATTCCCATTCTGTTTGAGTGTCCTGCCATAGGTATTTACTTTAACATATTTCTTGTGCAGAATGTAAAGGAAAGGTAACGAGAATTAGTTGATACATGTGTGTTGGCTGTAAATGATGCTAAATATAATATTTTATGCAATTAAGGGCTTATGGAACATTACAACTTTTTTACTTTTATTGGTAATAAGGAATGTTTGCATCTCCATGATTCTGTTGCTTCTGGATGTGAAGCCATGTAATTATTTCTGCTGTTATATATTAAGTGCCATAATTTTAATAAAGCGAATGTACATATGAGATCACTGCAACTGGTATTTCCTGAGAAATAGCTTATTGACAAACTTAATATCTTCCTACATTGTTTTAATATGTGTGTATACATGTGTTTATTGGAAATATAGAATTTCGCCACATTTGTTATACTGGAATTTTAGTAGGTTTCTTTTTTATGATTGAGTATGAAAAGTACTAGGTTTATTAGGTGCTTATTGATGAAAGAGTTCATCTTATTTTACCTTTTTCGGGAATAAGAGCAGTTGGTATAGTACGTACAGGGTGGGCAAAAGTAGGTTTCTAGTTGTGAGTACACCAAACACCCAGTTTACTCTTGTATTAGTATTTATTGTATTATTTTCCATACGAACAACTGTAAATCTGCTTTTGCCCAACCCCGTGCATATATGTATTTGGAAATAGATACATTAAATATGGTTCTTCTGCAGGTAGAGGCTGAATTATTATTTTCTGTGCCTCAGGAGAGGGCTTGGTGTTTGGGAGCTAATTCACACTTGAGCCCTAACAAGGAATGGTCATCTTTATATCTGGGGTGCAAGTCTTCAGAGTTAGACAAGCAGTGCTGGGAGTTCTGTGTCCCTGGGCAACCCAGATTCTTAGCCTGCAGCTTCCTGGGCCTTTTAAAAGATGCACTCGCTAACCTGGAACTCAGTTTCATCACTTGGAGGCTATTCTATTGCTTTGGGATATTAAAACTTACACAGGAAACCTTGTCTGGCCTTTGTGATAGTTGATTCAGTTGGAGTTTTGTGGGGTTTTTTTAAAGACTTTCTTTTTTAAAAAGTTATAGATTCACAATTCCTGATACAAGAAACCCTTGCGTTCAAATGTACCTCAGAACTTGGATTTTAGAAACTAAGCATTCCCATCAGGTTGATATTTTTGTAGGGAAACCTGTAAATATTCACACTAAATTGAGTATAAACCTGATAAATAGCCTCATCTAAATTTAGGTCATGTTTTGCAGCTGACATATTTGGAAGGTTTTCATTTTGGGGAGCTTTTTGAATTTTAAAATTCAGGGTAAGGAATTTTGTACCTGAATTATTTTATGCTTTTTCTTTCTTTTTCCCTCTTTTGCTTTTCATATTAAAAGGAAGATGGAAACTGTCAGCTGGCCTATGTAGAGTAGCTGCCCCTGAGGGCCACCCACTCTAGAAGGGGCCGGGACTGGTACCCGCACTCAGGGGCGGGCTCTGAGAGCCCAAGAATGATGTCGGTTAAATGTTCAAATGGAGTTTAATAAAATAAAGTTGTTACCAGATCTGATTTGGGGATAGGTGGGATTTTCTTCTGTTTGTGGAAGTCGACATTTTCTGTACCTCAAATGTTTTGTAGATGTCAAGAGTAAAACTTGCAGTGCCAGTAGAAAATAGGAATTAGAAAAATTTTAAGGCCTCACGTATTAATCAGGGTTCTAGCAGAGCGAGCCATGGGAGACCCTGTCGACACCGCTCTGTGGGGAGCTCGGCGCACGGTTTCAGGAGCTGACTCCGAGCGTGGGCACTGGCGGGTTCCCAGGTCATAGGCCAGGCCAGCCCCACGGCCAGGAGGTGCCCGGGCAGGACCTGCAGCTGCAGCCTGCAGGGGGATTTCCTAGACCTTTGGCTTCTAAGCAACGCCCCCCGCCCACTCCCCATGTATCTTATTTTCACAACGGTGGTTTGCAACCGTGCGTCCTGAGCGCCCCGGGAGCGGATGCCGTCCGTTGTTGGAGGTACGCAGGCGCGCACTCCGTCCATCCTGCCCTCTGCCCGCAGCCGTGAGACTTGTCTGCTTATGGTAGGGAACTGTCACCTGTACACTAAAGCCGAAATGAGTGAGGCTTTATTTTTAAATAAGGATTGGGTGTGTTTCCAGTGTATTCTCTCTCGATAAGTGGCTTGGGGAGCCCCTCATATACTCTGAATACGAAACCCAGCATTCTAAGAAGACAAAACTGAAGCCGCACTGTCTAGTCAGTTAAAAACTCGGGTTTTACTTGGCCGTGCGCTTAGGTCTTCCTGTTCCCCGCCGCTTCTGGGCACTTGATACAAAGTTTATTTGGTTTCCCAACGACAATAATAAACTTGAAGTGTAATTTAAAATGGGGAGAAAACTGCTAAAGCCGAGTAAGAAGGGGTGTTTTAAACCAAGGAAGACGACGAGAGCAGACACAACTTCCTAGCCTTACTGTAGGGGGCCTGCCCTTTCCCAAGACCCACTTCCACGCTCTTTAACTGTCCCCAGAGGCGTAGAGGTTGATCCGGTGGGTGAGCTGAAAGGTAGGACCCGGACATGGGTCGCGCACCTGCCGTCTGCCCTCCTCCACACAGTGGGCCACGGGCTTTGGGAGCTTCCGGTTCTGCCGGGGTGGGAGCGTGCCTGTGTCATTCAGTTGTCACGTCTTAGAAGATCTATTTCGCTGCAAATCAGAGTTCTTTACTAGTCAGTCTAATATCGTGATTTTTTTTTTACTTGGGTCTACTCGGTTTCCAAATAAGAAGTAAGGATTTTCACTAAAATATCAACACTCGATGGTCTATTATCACTTGAGGGCTATCAGTTTATCTACCTCATTAGTGCATAATCATGACCTGAGACCTTTAATGAAAATTTAAGTGACATTGTATAAAGTATTTAAGAAGGCAGGTTTATGTAGAACATTTTAGAACACAACCCATCTAAAAGTTGTCATTCTAACCAAGGAGAAATTTCATATTTCACTCTGGATGACGTAGGTAACTTTAACAATTTCTTTCACGATAATGCCATACGGCAAAGGAGCAAAAGAAATCTAATTTATACCTTTTATTTAAAAAGTTCTATTCTTCATACTTTCTCCTTGATACTTCTTCTTGACCTCACTTTATCATTTAAGCACCGTTTTTTTTTTTAATCCTCACCCGAGGACATTTTTTTTTCATTGCTTTTCGAGAGAGAGGAAGGAAGGCGAAGAGAGCGAAACATCAATTAGTTGCCTTCTTGTGCGCGCCCGGGCCAGGGAGCGAACCTGCAACTTGGGTATGTGCCCTGCATGGGAATCAAACCCACAACCTTTCTGTCTATGGGATGACACTCCAACCAACTCAACCACCCTGGCCAAGGCTAAGCACCATTTTTTTTTTTTTGACATGTACTGTGAGAACCGAGCCAATGTATAAATGTTCCATGATGACCCCGTGTTACATAAGCTGGACTCGAAGGTATTTCTTTTGTACAAACATGGAACCGCAGAGTAAGTATGATCCAAAAAATGGCAACACTGTTTACCATGACAATAGGAATGTCATGACAAGAAAGTAGACATTAATTTAAATCAGGACTTAAATGCAAAAGATGAACAATTTATCATTTAAAGAACCCACCCCCCTGTAAAACTGGAGGCGCAGTTTGGAGCTGAGTTTGCTCTTAACTGCTTAGGAAGCACCCGTGTTTTTATTTTGTGATTTCAAGTCTTCCTGCATACTTGCAATTTAAAACCAAGTTGTTACAAGTGGGCTACACATTGTTAGATGCACACCCTGCTAAAACAGCATTAGAATGAGTTCATGTTTCTATTTTCTGCTTGGAGACTGTAGAAAATGAATTGGAACTTGTGTTTATAGTTATAAATCCCATAATTGGAAAGTTGTGATGCTGTCACTCTGCCCACATCTTGTTCTGCGGGGGATTCAAATTATAGCAGCCGGAGAAACACAAAACAAACCCAAACCAAACCCGCCACTCCTTGGGAGGAAGGGCATTTGAAAGACGAGTGGTTTACATAGCTAACTTGTTTCCATAGGTTATACAGCAATTTATACAACCAATTGGCACTAAACATATTTTCAGAGTCTGATTCTATGAAGTTACCCCAGTCTTTTATCTGTTGGGTAGACTTAAGTCCACAGGATTGGCAGTTACGAGCCCCACCACCCAGCTGTTGGACCTCTGTGGGCAGCAGAAGCCATTCGGACTTTAGTTTCTTCACTAAAGTAGTGTCATCCTATCAACGCAGTAACCGTGTCAATTGGGGTTTTCGATGGAATGAAACAACATATCCAAGTCTTTCCAAGGGAAAACAGCTGTTGAGATGTAGGGTCACCGTTTAATTTCCAGTAGAAACTGCATGACCTCGTGACTTGTTCTGTTTGAACCTTTGTTTTTTAATCACCAGTAACTTGGAGGGGAAATAAGACCTGCCTCAAAGAGCTGTGAGGGTTAAAGCAAGTAAGACACTCAAACTGTGAAGTTGGTGAAAAATACAAGTTGATTTTTATTGCTCATTGGCAATACAGAAAGCACGATTAGTTTTGTATAATTTTTTTTCCTTCGACTACATATTGAAAATCAGATCGATCTTAAATTCCCTTTAAAACCTGAGGGTTTTCTCGTGAACCCTGACGCACATTGCATTAGAATGAAGAGACAGCTCGCAGGGTTGAGTGACAAGGGAAACGCCTCACAGAACTTGAGGGCATTTTAGTGCTGACCAGTGCTACTTCACGGGGCATTAGACATCCACTCTGGAACATCCTAAGTTAATTCCACACGGCAGTTCCATATTTCATTATAGATCGACATGTACAAGAAAGAAAAGGAAATCCACACAGTTCTGATGAAAATCTAGTGGGATAAACACATTCTACTGATATTTCTTTGACTATTGCATCTGAGGCCCAC
>PVJD01014500.1:0-28903 GCA_004026545.1 Mormoops blainvillei
CCCAGGGGCCACGGGGTTGACATCGGCCCCGCCTCTGTCCTGACCTCGGTGGCCTCAGGAGGCCTTGGGCTGCAGACGGGCCTTGTCTCCCTGTGCCCTCATGTTGTCAGCCCTTTGGGCGCGCCTGCCGCTGGGCCCAGGCCTCCCCTGTTCAGGAGACACTGGCTGTGGGATGAGGAGTCGCTGTGACGACCTCGCCTCACGTGGGTCACCTACAAAGTCCCCGTGTCCAAGTCAGGACATACTCACGGAGACGGGGGGTCAGGGCTTCAGCACCTTTTGGGGACTCAATTCAACCCACAACACCCACCCCCCCGCCTCGGCCTCATCCGGCGCTGCCCCGCCCCCGCCCGCAGGCTTCCCTCGCCTCGGTCTTTCCAGCGCCCGGGACTCAGCCCGCCCTTGGCAGCTCAGCCGGACGGTTCTGGCCTGGTCGTCCCCTTGAAGCCGTGTCCCCGCCATTCTTAGCGTTCATGGCACACTGTCCTCGCTTGTCACAGGTTTCCGCCTGTCGGGGGGCGTGCACCTGTCTGATGCCTGCCCACCCGCTTGTGTACAGGCTGTTTCGTTTATGATCGTTCCTCTAGGGCCGGGCATGGTGTCTGATCCGCGCGGCACTGTCTCCTGCGCGTGGGACAGAGCACACTTGTGTTGTGTTAAGTGCAACTCCTCCTTCTGGGAGAGTCTGCGTACGTGTCGGTTAGAGCACAGTTATGACAGGCGCAGGAAACATAACAGAGAGGGTCACTTGTGTGCAATGGCCCAGGGCCCGGCGGGACCGTGGCCACCGCCGCATTCCCCGGACGTCCCTCCAGGGCCAGGCCGACATCCAGGGCCCTCTGGGGCAACGTTTCCTGGGGACGTCAGAAGACAAGTGTGTTGTTCCTCACGGAACAAAGGCAGTTAGAGAGCAGGCCCCATCCCTCCGTGTCTCCCCTGGGGACACACGTGCCACGCTCGGAGACCCACAGGGTGCTGGGGGGCAGAGGACCTGCAGGCTGTCCTGCTGATGCGGGAGACGGGCCACGAGGGAGCCGCCGTCAGAGCGTCCGCTGGCCGAGGACGGGCCAGGCGCGGAGAGAGGGCAGAGCTGTGACGGTCCCTTCGTCATGGCCGTGGCCTGTGTGTGAGGAGGGAGGCGGCTGAGAGGCCCATCGGCAGGAGCCGGCCAAACGCAAGGCCGCCCACACACAGCGCGGAACCCCGACAGCGGGAACGTTCAGTCCAGAAGGACACGGGACATTCACAGACACGCTGTGTCACGAATGCCACGCTGTGTGGTGGCGCAGAGCACCACACACACGCCGAGGCCCTGGCGGTCACAGGGATGCCGCACACACGAGCCGCACGTGTGCACACGTCCCGTGTCACTGTCATGCGGAAAGACCAGGGTGTCGCGGTCCAGTGGGGCCGGCGCCTTTTCCAAACGACCTTGTGAATTCTCTCTGAGGGCCCCTTGCTCTGCTGCCCCAGAGGGGGACCAGGCAGCGCCCGAACGTCCTCGTCACTCTCAGGTAATAAAGGGCACCCAAGCCGACTGTTCGCACACTCGGCCCAGGGTGGTGGCGGGAGCCCTGGACACACGCCCGAGGAGGTGGCCCGCATGCCGGCGCAGGTGTGGCGGGCAGGGCGGCCTCCGCTCCCAGCTCGACTTTCGTTCTCCCTTCTCTCCCGTCGGTGGCAGCATCGGCCGCACGGGGTCGGGGGGCGCTCCTGGTGTGACGGGCCCTTCTGTCCATCCGTCTGTCTACCTGGCCCTTGGCGGGCGTCTCCGTTCTTTCTTAGCAGCTGGGCGCTCGGGCGTAGCTCCCCAGAGGCGGGTGAGTGGCCTCGATTCCAGTGGCCTGTCCGTCACCCGCCTGCAGCCACCAGTCCCCGCTGCGGGGGCGAGTCTGACCGTCCTCCCACCAGGTCTGACATGGCCTCCCTCTCGCTGGCTCCGTCCCCGCCCGACTGCAGTTTCCTCGCACAGCAAACCCTCCCGCAGCCTCCGCATCCGCCTTCCGGGCTGGCAGCGCGGGGCCGGCTCGGAGGCCCTGGGCGAAGGGGCGGGCTCTCCTGGCTTGGGAACGGTTTGCTCCCCTCGAGTTGGGCCCGAGCTCCGGGGCCCAGGAGCAAGGTCAGAGGCCGGTGTGGGGGCCGGGCCGTCGGTGTGGAGCGGGGGCACCTGGTGGCACTAAGTTTAGGCTTCCCTCGCCTGGGCAGGAAGAGTGCCCCACGGGCTCGGCTGCGCCTGTGACGGGGGCACTGGATCTGCAGGCTGATAAAGTGACTCATTATCTCCCGGGCAGGCCAGGTATTTCCCTCAGGGCCAATGAGAGAAGAGGCTGCCTGGAGCGGCCCTCCAGGGTGTGCTGGCCGCGCACTCTGTCTGCAAGTCGCTGGCCGCTGCAGGGTCACGGTGCGGAGTGCTTGCGGGGGTGGGGCAGGAGGTGGCCCAGATTGTCACATCTTCCCAGTGGCAAGAGCCCGGCTTCATAGCCCAACTCCTGTGTGTGCAGGACGAAGGAGCACACCCAAACACCGGGCAGCTCTTTAAAACATAAACTATCTTTTAGAAACAGTGTGGATTTACCAAAAATGGCAAAGGCGGCGTGGAAAGCCACCATGCTCAGTCCTCTTGCCTCGGCCTGCGGCCTTTGTCGTAAGTAACGAGACACGCTGTTACTAACCCCGTTTCAGAGTTATATTTCTTTTCTTTTTTTTAACTTTGTCCGTATGTCTGTTTGTTCAAATCCGGCGGCTGTGGGGCGGTGGGCATTTCTCCGAGTTCCCCCGTTCTCAGTGGCTTTGACAGCTGTGTGGAGGACGGGGCCGGGGTTTCATAAGATGCCCCCTAACGGGGGTTCATCTGGTGTCTTTCTTGGGGTTACACTGGTTTGGGGAACCCACGGAGGGCAAGTCCCTTCTCATCGTGTCCTGTCTGGGGCGCGTGCCGCCAGCGGGAGCCACATCCCTCCCCTAGAGGCTGGAGGCCCCGTCACCATAACCGGGAACTCTGCCCGGACACTTCCCTCCTCCCCGCTTGTTAATTCAGCCTTTGATGGGGATCAGCGTGGACTGAGGACGCTCGGGGCTACGAGCCAGCCCCACCGGATCCCGTGCTCACCCGTCCCAGCTGCGGCCATCGCAGGGTCCTCTGGTCACCACACCTTGTTTTGGTGGGCTCAGCGGAACACGTCCTCACTGTCGGGCCCACAGACGCCCCCATGGCTTCCCCGTGTCCTTCCGACCCAGGCCAGAGTCAGCCGGGTCTGTGAGGAGCCCGGTTCCTTCCGTGGAGCGTGGTTTTTACAGTTAAGTAGATTTTTAAAGAAGAGAATTTCTGAAACTGTAGAGAATGAAGGAAGAAGTGAGGCACCTGAGACCAGGACCCGTGATGCTGTGTTCAGAGTGTCCCCAATCCCAAAGTCACCGCAGATGCTGTCACTTCCCACCGACAGGACCAAGGCCAGCGCGCTCGCCATGGACTGTTCGCAGGTCCGCCTGCACTTCCTGCGGAGTGGGGCCGAGCAGTGAGGGGAAGCCCCGAGCTCAGATCTGCCTAGAGGAGGGGTGGGGCTGCACGGGACCCCGCGGCAGCGAGGACGGAGCAGCAGCCCCTGCCTGGCGGCGTCCGCGTGCCCCTGGCGGCCTCAGCCGGTCGTGTCTGGCTGGAACCTGAGACTTCCCTCCGCTCGGGGCTGGGACTTCCCTGGGCTGGGGCTGGGGCAGGGGCTCGTCTGGGACCATTCCCCTGACCCCCAGGAGGGCCCCCGAAGGGCCTCTTGGTTTTTGCAGCATCAGGAGAGGAAACTGAGTCCTGGGGATGTTCGCAGTGGTCAGAGGCCACGTCCTTATTTCGTGGCCGTCCAGGACCCGGCGCAAGCACCCGGAGGCTGTGGAGGTCGCAGGAAGCTCAGCGTTGGCGTCCTTTCACCTGGCCAAGCTGCGGTTAAGGTCACGCGGCTGGGGGGGGGGGTGGCCTGTGGCCGGTCTGATAACAGCACAGGTCCAAGCATGTTGGCTCAAAAAAGTCACAGTCACCAGGAGTCTATAGGACTCCTGCACTGGGACCCGACACGGGGCTGTCATCAGCTCCACACGCTCCACCCACCCACAAGGAGCCACGCTCACAAGACGTGGCAGTGGAGGGACGTGGGCCGCGGCCGGTCTGGGCCGCCCAGGAAGCCGTCCCTGCAGGGCCAGGGGTGGGACTGGGGAGGCAGCCCCCTCTCCCGGAGCTGCCCACCGGCCCGGATCGATGGCTCCTGGGCTCTCCTCCAGCAGACCACTTAGAACCTTTCACGGCGGCCCGGCGTGATGCCCTGGCCCTCCGACCCCTTGCCACCTGCCAAGGCCCCTCACTGCTGCTAATTGAAGATCTCAGGAGGTTAATGGCCAGGGCTGGCATTTGCGACGGGAAGCCAAGTCTCGGACGACGGGGGTGGGAGAGAACTGCTGGAAGCTCCCTTTAATCGCTCGGCTACCTAACTGCTCACCTGCAAGAGGACGAGTTATTTCAGCCTGTGAGCCAGTTTCGCCACGGCAACCGTGGGGACGACAGTCCCCTGCGCGTGTGCAGGTCACCCTGGAATGCGCCAGCTTCTGCATCTGTCATGTTCCAGTCCTGGGAAAGGGGCCAGGCAGGTGACCCTGTGGCGGTAGGACAGGCGCGGACGGGCTCAGAGAGGGCCAGCGGCCGGCCCGGGCCACACCCGGAGCGCGTTTTCTGTGTGCAGCCACACCGGCCTTCCGGAACGCTGGCGGGGGCTCTTGCTTCCGAACCAGGGCCGTCCTGCCGTCGGCCTGGCCTCGCGTTTCTCGTGCCGGTTTGATCCCAAGGGTTTCAGGGCCTGGCTCTGCGTCCGTGTGTGGGTGTGCAGCCCACTGCCGCAGCAGCTTAGGAAGGAGGAATTGGGGCCCCAACCCCGTGGGCCAGAATCCACGCCCGTCCCCTGCCCCAGAGGTGCCCCCCGTGTCCTCTCCGCTGCCCGGGAAGCAGCCAACACACGCGTGTTGTTCTTGACACTGATGCAGAAGAAGCACTTCTGTGCGGCACGTGGGGGTAAACACGCGTGGATAGAAGCGCAGGAATAAAAACGCTTCTCACTCGTCTGCTGCAGGTTTTCGGTTAGACCGCGTCACAGGTCCACGTCGCCATTCTATCCTCCCTTCGCTGCCCCCGCGTGGGCGCCAGGTGCACCCAGGCCTGTGGTGGGTGGGGGGCGCCAGGTGGATTCTCTCGGGGCCCCTCTCCGTTCATAACCTTCGTGGAACCCCAGTCCCCAACTCAGCGCTCGCAGCCCCGCCCAGCGGAGACACGGGCCTGGGGGGCGGAGCCTCGGGTCTGTGCTCCGCCTCCGGTCGCCCTGGCTGGGACTCTCGGCACCCGTGAGGCCCCACGCGGTCACATCTGCCTTCTCTGAGGATTTCCTGCGGTTAGGGGGCCCCCTCCCATTTCGGAAAGCCCTTGGGAGCGTCCGGTCCGACGCCCCCCTTACAGATAAGCTGGGTCACAAACAGGCATCGGAAACACTTGCTCCTGGGTTTTCCCTTCAATGGAATTAAATTGAGCAAATATTTACCCCGTTTCTGCTGCGACTGTGGGGGTCCCGGGAGGATGGAGCCAGTCAGGGGTCTCCGTAAGGCAGACGAGCTCCGCCGGTCTCAGAGGTGAGGCCGGGCTGCTGGGGGCTCCCGCGGCCGGTCAGGGAGGCCCAGGGACCCGCACGCCCCGGCGCTCTGCCAGCCGGAGATATGGCCTGCTGCGGGGTGGGGGGCTCGCTCAGATGATGACGGGAGAGGGAGGGTGGCCTGGACCTCCCTGGGGACTGCAGCTCGGACGGGAGGTCTCACGTCGCCCAGTGCCCTGGGTGGCAGGGGTCCTTTGCCTGTCCTCCTCACCCACTCAAACACGGCAATCACAGCCCCCAGCCCCTAGCCGGCCTGCCCGGGCTCTGGCCAGGTGGGTTCTAACTGTGGAGCCTTCTGGAAGAAACAGAAGAGGATAAGACGGACTGGCCCTGCTTTCTGACTCTAGATAATGGCTTTGCGAGGACCTTAGACAGCACGTCTGCCCGTCCCCCTCCCAGGCGAGAGCCGGGGTCATTACAGCACAACGGCACGGCCGGCGGCGCAGCCCCCACGGGGCCAGACCGGGACGGCTTCTGAAGACACACTTCCCCGCGGAGGCGGCCGTGCAGCCCAGCCGACGGCGAGAAAGGCCTCGTTTTCGGGCGGAAGCCCCCCTGCCCCACTAGGTTGCCCACCCGGGTCTGCGGCTGAGTGCCTGTCCCAGCCGCCACCCAGGGACTTTACACGACGTCGTCGCAGGAAGAGCCTGCAGCACAGACGGTTGCGGGACCGGCTCTGCGTGAGGTCATTCCCCGCATTGTCCTCGTTGGGAAAATAGAAATAATATCTAACTCCCAGGTTTCTTATCAGGACCAGATAGATGGGAAGGGCCAGACACCAGTTTACAAGCTGTGCCCAGTAAGTAGCAGATTAAATTGTCCCCGGGTGAAATGCCGCTGTGACAGGCGTCCCTCATCTTAGCTTCGTGTAATTGATTTTGTATCCGAGTCCTTCGGCCACCCGCCCGTCCGCAGTCCCTCCTTCGTCCATCCCTCAAGAGCCACGTACCAGAGGCTCAGCCTCTGCTCCACGCACGCCAGCCACTCCCTGAAAAGGAATGTCCCCCCGTCAACCACTTACATTGTCCGCTGCCCCAGGGGCGCGGGGACCCTCCCCCCGCTCATCATCGAAATCGCGCACAGGCGAGCGAACAGCAGAATTTGGGCCTCCTTCAGAGACGGCGGGGCGGAGAGGCAGACTGTCCTTTGATAGCGCCCCCTCCTCCTGCCTCCACTCTCCCGCCCCTTCTAGACGGAAACTCAGCACGTGTCCCTGTGTATTTACAGACTTTGTTTTGTGTGTGCGGCCCGACAAAGCTCAGGTGCCCCGGTACTGTCTGAACTGGCGTCTCGGGCCCGGTGGGCTCCTGACGGGGCTGTTGTCGCTGTCCGTGCTGGCCGACGCCCCCGGCCTTTCCAGCCTCCTGGCCGAGAGCGATGGCCGGGCTCTGGAACGGCTCACGGGGACGATGACAGGCTTTGGAAGCAGCATCCCTCGGTCAGAGTGCTGTTCAAAGTCACACGGCTAACAGCTGCTCTCAGTCCTTGCCCGGAAAATAATGACGTACTCCCCACTGCAGGGCCAGCGAGAGGGCGGAATGCGGCGACGGCCGAGACATGAGGACACGGGACTTCTGCTCGGGACAGGGGACTGAACACTCGGCCAGGCCCCTCCGGCTCTGCGTCTGATGCGGGGACCGGCACCCAGCGCTGCCGTGTAGGAAATGCGCAAGCCTGCAGCGACTTTTTGTGGGAGTTTATCTGAGTTCATTTGAGCCGGGGGGGTGACAGCGGCCGGGGGCACCGTCTCACGTCCTCTGAGGAATGGCGGTTTGGCGGCTGCTCTTACGCATTTGGAATTAAAGGAAAGGATTAAGGAAGACTCCGCAAAGGTGGGAGGGAGCAAGGTGCAGGCTAGTTCCCAGGACGGTGCGCCCCCTTGACGGCGGCTGAGCCGCCCCAGGGTCTGGAAGAGAGAGAGGCGCTTCCCTGGTCTGGGAGCCTAGATGCACGAAGCCATGGACGGGGCTGCCGGGGACCAAGGTGAACCTTGGACTGGGGCAGTTAGAGGCCTGCGGCGTGACTGCCCGCCAGGGCCGGCCCGGGCAGGGCTTTATGCTCAGATCGCCCGTGAGGCTCCCTTGGGTCACAGAACGTGCACGTACCCCCTTTGCATTCGCAGTGCATAGTGAATGTCAAAATGCAGGCCAGCTTGAAAACTAGACGAGGAATCCGCCCCACGTCTGCAATATGGACACACCGTCCAAGCCAAAAATTAAGACCAAGCTGAGGCTCACGGCTGCCACTTGGTACCGACAAACTTGCTGGGGCCTGGAATTAGGGCCTCTGGAGAGGACTCACACGGGGATCACTTCCTGCATAAGGTACTAGATCCTGTGGACAAGGGACTGTAAAATCGTCACCTGGTGTCCCCAGCCTCTCAGCTCAGGGGTGAGCCAGCCTCCTGGAGCCAGCGAGGGTGACCCAGCATCTGTGACACAGCGAGCCCTGCGCCCGTCCTGCCCGTGGCGGTGGGGTGTGGCTTCCCCGTCAGACAGGGCACGGGGACCCTGAGTGTGAGTGGGGCCTCGCACGACACACACGCGTGCACGCGCTCACCCCGCGGCAGTGGAGCCAGTAGGGCCCCCAGGTAAACAAGACAAGCAACTGTGAAACCCTGGAAAACGTGTAGCTCCCATCGAGAAGGACAAATAAAGATCAGCTTCAGAGATCCACCCCCAAAACGGAATAAACAGGGGGACCTCAAACAGAGCTCAAAGTGAGAGCACTGAACACGCTCCGAGGGGCCACGCGAAGGGAAGACTACGTCCGGAGTGAAGAAAATGTTAAAAACGAGTTCAGAGTTTTACTCTTGGTTTTCACAGACCACACAGCGAGGCCCCGCGTTCTGCAGAAGACACTGGGGACAGCGGGGCGGATCTGCCCTATTTCTTATGATTTGAAGGTGCCCGAGAGACGCCCAGGGCAAGGAGGATTCTGGGACAAGATACGGAGGAAGGAGAAAACCCACGGAGTGACGCCGGCCTGGGAGGCCCCTTTTTCTCCCGCCCAGCGCTGGCGGGAGGGACTCTGCACGCTGGGGACGAGTCGCCTGTCCCACGTGCTGGCCGTGACGCTCACCTGGGGTCGCCGACCACTGCAAATGCGGCTACCGTGACTGAAAACCTGAATGTTAGAGGTAATTAAAATGTCATTACTTCAAAGGTAAAGAATTACATGTGACAAGTGGCTACGGATTTGGATAGCACAGACCTAGAGGCATTCGTCCCATTTTGGGAAGAACAGCTGAGAGGCTGAGAGGCAGAAGGGAGCTCGTTGGCTGACGACGGGGACAAGGAGGGTGGGGTGTGGGTACCGGCACCCAGAGCCTGCTCAGGGTGGGGCGGCGTGGGCGGCAGCGCGAACCCCCAAGTCTTCTGCTGCGGTCAGCAGACGGTGGCCCGCGGGCACAGCCCAGCTCGCTGCTGGGTCTGTGGGTCGAGTTTCTCCGGGACGCCAGCTGAGCCCGTTTGTTCTGTAGATCCGGCCGCTCTCACGCCGCAGCAGCAAAGCCGAGTGGCTGTGACAGAGACCACTGGGGATGCTCAGCCTTAAATATTTGCTTGCTGGCCCTTCATACGTGAAGCTTTTCTGTGTCTGACCAAGGAATGGCCCCATAGCTCCCGGGACTGTGGGTTGGTGACAGGGTTCTCTGCCGAGGGGACGGGCACAGCACAGACCCTCCCTGGAGCAGCCAGGTCCGTTCTTTGCCCAGCCGATGCCGGGTAAGCACCAGTCCCCACCTAAGTGACAGCCTGGCGGCTGCTGACCCACAGCTCCCCCACCAAGACCAGCTGAGGAGGCCGCTGCTGCCACTGACCGCATCTCGGCGTCCCTCTGCGCCCGCCGCTGCCTCCCCGCCTCGGAGCCGAGCCGGAGAACGTGGCCGGCGCACGTTCCGCGCACAGACCAGTGGCTCGGAGTCAGCCTGTCGAGGGGCCCTGCCTCACGCAGGGTCTGGGAACCCTTCCGGACTTTGGGTTGGCTTCCCAAAGGGTGCACCCTCGGGGCCAGGGTCAACTGACAAGGGGAGGAGAGCCGGGGCCGCTCTGTCGGACACCCTGGTTGGACTCCGATCTCTGAGGGGCAAGTGTGGGTCCCCTCCAAAGAAGGCAGTGCCATCGGGGGCGTTAACTGAGCTCTGCAGTTTCTCAGAGCCGATGTCCAACCGTCCCATGGCCCGGAAAAGGTCACGACAACAGCATGACTCCAAACCCCAGGAAACAAAAGGTGACAGGGACATATCCAGAGAGAATTCAGATAATAAGGAATTGCATAATATTTCAAATAAATATATCTTACATACCAAATAAAATGAGAGACAAGATGGATAGTCTGTGTAGAAAAACTAACAACTAGTAAAAGAAGATGAATGGAAAATATAGAATTATAAATGAAACGATGGGAATTAACATTTTAGAAAAGGGTAAAATTCAAAATTAGACGCAGCTAAAGAGAAAAGTAGAGAACTAGAGGACAAGTCAGAAGAAAATATCCAGATACGTACTTAGCCAGAAACACAGAAAAAAGGGGGATTTTGACAACACAGGAAAACATTCACTGTAATGGCAAAGATCGATATATTAGGTGACTAGAAAATATTAGAAATTTTCTTTTTCTAAAGGGGACTGGATAGGCAAACCCTCATTGGGAAGCAAGTAGTTACGTCTGATACCCAGACCTTGGAACAGGCAGAGGCTCTAAACAAGAAGCAAAATCATTCACATGAAGCAATGGTGGGAAATCAGTAAATTCGGTCAATTAAAATTAAGAACTTAAATTTATAAAAAAGTATATCAATCAGAGAGCCACATACAGCCTTAAGATGCTTCGTACACCAAAAAAAAAAAAAAAATCCGAAAGGACTGATTCACATTAACGAAGAAGCTCAGATAACTCATCCTGAGGGAACTACGAGCTAAGACTACAAGGCAAACCGTATTTGCCGGCAGAATGGCTAAAGTTAGAAAAAACTAGAAAATACCAAGTGTTGGAGAGCCCGTGGACAGCGGGACGTCTGCGCCGGCAGCAGTGAGAGCGGAAACTCTGCAGTCACAGTGACTGCACCTCTAGAGACGTGCACCCCCAAACGCACCACATGGTCTCCAGGGAGCGTGCAAGGCCCGTCCCCACGGCACTGCGTCCGTGAAGCGACCGCTGGCCACCTCCTGCCTGCCCGTCGCAGTAAAACCCATGAATACGTCTTGGTGCGGGTGGCATGAGCGGAGGGGTCCAAGACACAGGCCTTGTCTTATAAAGCGACCGAGTGCCAGGGGGGAGGCACAGCCAGAAAAACCGAAAACATCGTGGAGACCTTAGACCGTCAAACACGTTAGAAAAATGACAACATAACAAACTGTAGTCACATGGAGCGACAGGAGTGGAAGTCACAAACATTATTTTGAATGCACTACAGACACATGTATGCGCACAGGCATGTGTGTACATGCGTGTACGTGTGCGCGTCTGTGTGTGCACACCATAGTTTTATAAAGAAAGCCTTAACTAACCTGAATGAGTGAGGAGAGTTATCCAAACCTGGCAATAAATTTAGCATGAGTTACTTCAGGCACGAGGGATGAGATAATTATTACCTTAAGAAAAATGAAAAAGTCTTATAAGACGGTGAATGACTTTGTACATGGGTCCCATGCAAAAATGTCTACAGACTCCAAATCCTATAAACGCTGACTACAGAGCAATTCTGCAGTCACCGCCCACACATATGACAGAGCTTGTCTCGAGGGAGGGGGTGTGTGTGGGTTTTAGGGTGCTCACGTGAGAACTTAAATTTCCAGCCTCTGCCAGGAAGACAGTAGAGTCAGACAGAGGGAGCCTCCCCGGAAGCCCCACAACGGACGGCGCGGGCACCTCGGGGGAGGGCAGGGAACGGCGGGCACGGGAGCTGCTTTGTCTGCCAGCAGGGCGCGTGGAATCCTACGGCTTTTAAAACTATGCGTGGTTCGATAAAAACTAAATATCCAAGAAATAAACTCTATACTGTATCATTTATATACATACAGAAACGTGATCTCTAACGGGAGTGGCGGAAGGAAGATAAGTGCACATTTACATGAGTAAACGCCGCACACACTTAATAACGCGCAAATATTATAAACGTCCAGAGGACGGGAAGAGAGGGTAGAAACCAATTTCATTAAAACTGCTGGTATAATTAAGATACCGCAGCCAGACAAGGGAGCGCCAGAAGAGAAATGTATACCGACGTCTATTTGAGGCAGATAAATAGATCCTAAAGAACGTTTGGCACCGGGACCAAGAATGTGTTAGAAAGAACACACTGTGGGCGCGTGGAGTCCGTCACGGGGACTTGAAAACGATTTGCTCCGCTCGCAAACAAAGGGGCATCGCCCCCAACGGGCTGGGTGCTGGGGACACGTTGCTTATTCCGTCCCCGCCAAAACCGTCCAGAAGACAAAGCCAGCCCTGAAACGCTCTTATCTCAATGAAGAGACTTACCAGAAAACTGACGGCCCTTACGCTTAACAGCGAAACGTTAGTGAGGCGCCTGAACCGGCCCGGCCGGAGGGCGGCCGGCACCTGTGACTGTCCGCTAATGAGAAACGTGACATCGCGCGCTGGAGACCAGTCTTCCCTGCAGAAGCGGGAATGGACGAGCTGCCAGAGCAGGTCGGGAGGGCTCAGCAACCTGCCCCTGAATTTATCAGCCTGCGAAAATCAACGGCTTTTCTATAACCGGCGGTGACCCAATAGAAAACGTAACAGGAAGAAAAGCCGGGCTCCACTCACAGCCCAAATAATAATACAAAAAGAAGTCCAGACAGTTCTAACCCACTGGAACAAGAAAAGCTGGCCTGAATAGACAAAGAGGTGCACGGCGCTGGCCAGGGAAGGGAGACACAGAGCCGACGGGCCCAAACCCCTGGTGCCTTAGCAAAACGCAGGTCTGTTTCTCGTCCAGTTAACAGTTTTGTATGCATTTCCTGGGCGGGGGGGGGGCTTCCACATGCCCTCCAGAGACCCAGACCTGGTGGGTCCACCTGGTGGCTCTGATGTCCTCCAGCCCCAGGTCCCCTTGCTGGCAGAAAGCAGAAGGAGGAGGGGACGTGGTGCCGAGTGTCCCCGTGGGCCAGAAGGAGATGGCTTGTATCATTCTTGCCCACTCCCCACGTCTGGAACTCGGTCACGGGGTCACACCTGCGTGTGAGGGAAGATGAGAGATGCCGCGGTCTGTGTCCAGGAGGAGAGGACAGGTGGCTTGGGAGCCCTGGCAAGTGTCCACCGCACAAGACAAGGTGCAATGTTGTAAGAGGCCACGTCTCCCCGAGGACCCAGACCCACCTACGTCTCCGGCAGATTCCGGCAGATTTCGCCAGATTTTAGCACGAGACCCACGAGCCACCCCTCCGGTCTGGGTGGGTAAGAAGCACGTGGGGACAGACGGCGCGGTCCTGAGCAGGTGCATCTGGGGTGTGAGTGTCGGGGTGGGTGGGCTTGCTCGCCCTGAGGAGCCACGGAGGCCGGGCGGGCAGTAAACGCAGCTGCAAATCATTGCCGTGCAAACACACCAGGGAGCGGGGCCGGCCACCCAGAAACAAATCCGCACGCCGGGGAATCTGCACAGAATAATATTAAGTTAATAGATAATAAAAGTGTCATGCCGACCCGGTGAGGAGTGGAAGCCTGTCTCATAAGCGACTGTGGGGCAGCTGACTCTCTACTTGCCGAGGAAAGTACAGATGGGTCGTAGCTTATCGTGCATGTACAATTTTAGTGTGATTAAAATATGTCTGAAAAATATCTATATCACCTGCGTCCGGGGAAGCTTTGTGATGGGAAAGGATGAGACATCATATGGGAAGATTGACAAACCCCTTGTGATAAATGACAAAAAGCACAAAGTTAATAGACAGCTGACAGAGTGACAAATATTTTCAATAGATGCAGCAAAAAGATTACTCTTCAGAATTTAAAAAGGGTTCAGACAAATCTACACGAAAAAAGAAACCCGGTAGGAAACAGTCAGAGAGCGGGAGCGGTAGGTTCGTTACACATGAAATAAAATGGCCGATAAACGTGGTCTGGGAGCCAAGCCTGGGGGGGCCACGGGGCCCCCGAGCCTGCCCGCGTCCTGCCTCAGTGCCCTCCCGCGCAGTCAGGGCTGCTCAGCCCACAGAATCCAGAGGACGGGCCCGGCTGTGGGGACCCCTGCGGCGTGCACCCAGCTGTCTGGGGTGCCTTGCTCTGAGTGGGCAGCATGCCACGAGGATCCCCCTCGGCAGCCCCCCGGAGAGGAGCCGGGGCCACCGCTGGTGGCCGGTGCCAAGTGCTACCGCTGTGGCCCCTTTCGTCCCTGCCCAGCCTCTAGGGCACAGCAGCCGGGCCAACATCTGCTGGTACCCCCCGGGGCATCCCGAGAGAGCTGCCCAGCACCCACAGTATCTGCGGCATGGTGTCCCTGCCACCTGAGGACTGGGGTCACACATCATAGGTAACAGCAAGAGACACTTAGCACAGTCGTGCCACCGGCGACGCACCCTCATCAGCAAAGGCAGGCCCACTCTCTGACAGCTGTCCTAGGCGACCCGAGGATGCCACTTCCCCAGTGGCCCCTGGGGATGCCCTGCCTGGCCGCAGCCTGTGCCAGGTGGCGGCTGAGTGGCCGACACCGTCAGCCCCTTGCTCTGATGGATTCACTTGGGTCTTGGAGAGAGGGCAAGGAGGACAAGGCACACAGGACGGTGGCAGGGCAGGGGCGGGCCTTGTACTTGCGGAGGTCACGGCCCGGAGCGGCAGTGACCTTGGACGCCCTCGCCGAGCCCCTTCCTCTGAGCCTTCTGCAGCCTCGGACACCCGTGAAAGCCTTTCCCTGGGAATGCCTTTGCTCCCTGGGCATCCCCTTGTTTCTTGCATCCAGAAAGAGCCCCCCGCCCAAACACAGGGTCCAGTGGGGGAGGGGTCAGGGGCGCAGGTTAGAATGAGCCCCAAAGAGCTGACCGGGGTCTGAGCCTGACAGGCAAGGGTGGTGCGCGCCGCCAATCTGCTCCGCCCGCTGCGCGGGCCTGGGTTTCCACACGTCAGCAGGCGACACGACGCACGATGGCGGCGGGGCCGTGAGAGGGGACGCCCGGCCCTCAGCTGCTCAGCCGATTAGGTGCCCGGCTGGCTGCCCGCGCCCCGGCACCAGTTCCCAGCACAAAGCCCAGCCGGGCCGCCGCCGCCACCTGCGGGTCCAGGTCCGGCTCCCGCCGCCCCGTCGGGGCCGGCTGTGTGCTGCCCCGGGTAAAGCTGACGGGACAGGGGCCGGCTGTGTGCCGGGAGGGCGCGCCCACCCGGCCGAGCTGGCCCCGGGAGCCCACACGGCGGGCTCGCACAGCCTGGACCGAGCACGCCGCGTCGGGACAGATCGGCGGGGCCGCTTCTCGGAGGCGCGTGGGCAGCGCGCAGGGGAGGGGCGGGGTCCGAGCTGTCCCCTCGGCCGGAGCAGCCGGGGCCCAGAGGGCAGCGCGGCTCAGAGGGCCGCGGGCAGGGAGGAAACGCAGCCCCGGTGGCCTCCGCAGCCCCTTGGCGGGCAGGGACGAGAATCAATGTCGCCCGCAGTCCTCCTGCGCCCGTGTGGAGGTGGTGGCTCTCCCGCTGCAGGTTGCCTTCCCCAGTGGGTTCGAACTCTTCCTCACACTGTGGGTGAAAGGCCCACCCAGGTTTCCACCCAGCAGGCTGCTCCCCATCCTCAGGCTGAGGGAGATGGAGCTCAGGGTGGCACAGCCCGGTGCCCGTCACCCGCCTCGCCCAAGAATTCTGTCCTAATCCCCCTGCTGGTGCCAACCTGGTGCGGATGTGCTCGGGGGTGGTGCCGCCGCGGTGGGAAATCTGCCTGGCCCCGCCCACCTGGCCTGGCCCCGCCCACCTGGGCATGACCCCGCCCACCTGGGCCTGGCCCCGCCCACACGGCCCTGTGCCTCTCCTACCTGAGCACAGCCCTGCTGAGCTCACAGCCCTCTGCCAGCTGCGGCAGGAAGATCGGATCGAGCTCCATTGGGCTGAGACCTCTGCACCGGTTTCCCATCGCCAGTTTGAGTGAAACCGCAACTCATTCGCCCGCTTTTGAAAGCTGCTCTGAACAGCCCCCACCTGGTTGTCCCTGTAACTCTGCAGCGTGTCCCAGCCCTCACACCCTGGACCCCGCTCCACCCTGAGGCAGGACGGCCCAGGAGAGGGTGTGGGCTGGAGGTGCGGACAGACCCGGACTCTGACTCCCCATCCCCAGGAGCCTCGGCTTCCTCATCGACAAAAGAGGGAGACCGACGGTCCAGATTTGCAGGGTTGGCGAGGGGGTTACGTGTGGTCGCCCGAGAAGGGCTCGGGGCCCAGCACTAGCTCGTAACCGGTGGTTCCCACAACTCGAAACATGACTGCTGTTGTTACGGTTATTTTTGTCACCACCACCGTCACCACCGTCACACGGCCGCACAGCGTTGCGGGTGGAGCAAGGACTCAACGCCGTCAGTGTCACTGGGGATAAATATAAGTCACAGCTCCTCAAGATGGTTTGACACCCAGGAAGAAGGAGGGAAGGCAGAGAAGCAGCAGCACCCATGGGTGTCCCAGGCCTTCCACGGTCTGAATCTTTAAAACTCGCGTTTCCAGGGGGTTTGGTCCTTCTTCCAGGTCCCTTGAGCTGCTACTTCACGGACTCCGCTTGATTCCTGAGTTCGTTACGAATTTCGTGAATTTTGTATTTTTACACCAGAACGCTGAAGTTTTATCCTTGAAAAACAAAAACAAAAGCTAAGTGCTCCTTTTTTCTTTTTTTACAGAAAAGTGGGTGCAGCTGCTACAGAGGGTACATTCAACGGCCACAGAAGGCCTGACGCTGAACCCGAACGCACAGAGCTTTGTGGGGAGTCACGTGGCGGGACACCGTGCGGCCGCTCGGAAGGGGACCTCTGGGCCGGGCCGGGCGAGGCGGGGCGGGTCTGGGCGAGCCAACAAGCAAGATGCCGGAAGGCGTGCCTAACAGAATTTATTTTTGCAAAACAATGACAAGATATGGGGGCTGCACATTGATGGGAGGGGGGCAGGAGCAGAGGGGGCTGAGAAGTAGGCAAAGGAATGGTGGCCGGACACTCCTGGTTTGGCAAGACACAGGTGTGTTCTGCTTCACCCCGCTGAGCGAGCCCCGGAGGATGAACTGTAAGCGGCAGCGCCGGGCCCGGACGTCCCCGTCCGGGGATTTTATGAAGCATTCGAAGAACTAATACCGATGTCAGAGCATCTCTTCCAGAAAATTAGGGAGGATAGGGCATTCCTCAGCTCATTGTCTGAAGTCTGCGTGTTCGACACCAAAGCCAAAGGCAGTAAAACTAAAATGAAATAAAAATGTTAGACTAAGACCCTAATGAATATGGATGCAAAAACCCTCGACAAAATGCTGTCAAGAGTTCTTCACAAAATGCAGTGATGCACCAAAGCCTTACACGCCAGGCTCAAGAGGGTTTCACTCCAGGGGTCAGGACGAGCTCGGTATTAGGACATCGGGGAGTGCTGTGCATCATCCTGGCAGGCTAACGAGGAGAAATTGGAATCACATCGACGGATGCAGAAAAAGCACTTGACAAAATTCAGGGTCCGATCATGATACAGTGAAAAACCACCTCTCGGTGAGCCAGAATGAGGGAGCAGGCACGTGATGACGGGCCCCTACGAAATGCCCCCCGCAGGGCGCCGTGCCTGCTGGCGGGAGACCGAGTGCCGGCCCCGGACTGGGAAGGCGGCCCACGCACGTCCGTCCGTCACCCTCTCGGCCGGGGCTGGAAGTGCTCCCAGCGCAAAGCCAGGCGATAGGAGAAGAGAGGCCACGCGAGTTGGACAGAAAGGACCCGAAGGGGTTGCTCTTCAGAGATGGCACAAGTTTCTACATGGAGGCTCCACAGGGATCCACACACACACAAACGCACGCACATGTCACCTCCTGCGTCCAACGGCGAGTCCATCGGGGCCACGGACTGCAGGCTCAGCAGGTGACAGTTGGTCGCGCTTCCGTCACTAGTAACGCACGCGTGAGGACTGAAATTCGAAGCCGCCGCGCCGTTGGTAACGGCTGTGAAACGAAATGCTCGGGTGTATGTCTGAACAAGCACATGCGGGAGTGTGTGCTGGAGCCCACGAAATGGGGACGGGGGGCTCCGAGCCCCACTGAGTAGATGTGCCACGGTCACGGGCGGAGAGCCAGCCCCGCCAAGGACGTCGGGTCTCCTCAGACGGGTGCTCCAGTTCAGTTTCATTCCAGTCAAGACCCCAGAAAGGTGTTTTTGTAGGTTTACCCAAGGTCATTTTAAAAATTAAATGGACAAAGAATAAGAAAAGGAAACCATTTTGGAAGGGAAAAATTAGGGGGGGTAAATCATGCTGCGTGATTTCAAGGTTTGTCAGACGGGACAGCGGTCAGGACGGCGTGGTAGCGGCAGGCAGACCCAGGCTGAAGGGACCGAACAGAGGGCCTGGAGGGGGCGCCTCAGAGGCCCAGCCCCCTGACGCTCACAGAGGGGAAACGGGGCACGAGCGACTGGAGCTTCTCACGTGGTAGGAACGGCCAGTAACCCAGCCCGCGCCTCGCAGCCCGTTCAAAAGTCGGCTCGAACTGGGTCACAGACAGGGACGAACCGTGCCTGACCACACACCTCAAGAAGGTTCCTGGGGCCTCGGGCGGGGTGAAGAGCTCCCGGAAATGCCCCCAAGCACAAGATTCAACAAGGAAAAAAAACCACAAGAACCCTGATAAATGGGTTCTCATCAAAATTAAAACCTTTGTTCCACAAAAGGCCATGGGAAAAGGTGCCAATCAGAGGAAAATATTTGTAAACCATGTATCTGACCAAAGACAGGTACCTGGAATTTGTACAGAACTCTCAAAACACAACCTTTACACAACCTGCTTGAGCCCGGGGAAAGACAAGAGAGACATTTTACAGAGGAAGACACACAGAGGGCGGGTAGAAAGAGAAAAGATATTTAACGTCATCCCCATTAGTGAAACACAAGTTCAGACCCTGATGATATACCAGCACCTGCTTATTAAGCGACTAAAATAAAAATCACAGCAGCAACAGCCAGTGAGGATGGGCGGGGCCGTCCCCCCTCCCTGCCCCCCGCACCGTTTGGTAGGGGAGCAAAATCGTGCCGCCATCCTGGAACGTGTTAGGCGGTTTCTTTAAAGGTTAAACGCACACGTACGGCCGCACGCCTAGGTATTTATTCCACAAAAGTGAAAGCTGCTGTCCACGCAAACGGGCACACCGTTGTCCCCACCGCGGCCTCTGTAACGTCCCCAGCTGGGGGCAGCTGAAACGCTCCTCCGTTGAGGGCCGATGGACAACGGGGCGCAGCCGACCACTCCACGGCAGCAAAACACAAACTTTGCCACGTGCAGATCCTGCACAGACCTCACAGCCCAAGGGCACTGGAAAAGGAAATTTGTTTCACCAAGCGTCGCAGGACCCCACTCACGCCGCTTTCTAGAAGAGGGAGACACGCAGGTTAAGAAGCACAGATCACTGGCTGTCGGGCATCGGGGACGGCGCGGGGAGGGCAGCAGGGGCGCTAAAAAGGTGCAGCGTGACAGATCTTGGCGGTGGTGGCACAGTCCCGTGCCTTAAGTTTGGTGGGGGCTGCAGTGACCCACGCCTGTGCTAACGTGACATAAAACCACACACGCACGCCCACGCCCACAGACATGGTACCAGTTTCAGCGTCCTGGTTACGGGCTCACAATATAATGATGCAAGATGTAGTCCGTGGGGGGTTCTGAGAGCACATGCCCCCTCCTCGGTTTTACAACTTCTTCTGGATCTGTAATTCTTTCAAAAGGCAAGGCTTGAAAACCAGCAGCCCGATTAAAGCGGCCCGGCAGAGGAACACAGATAAGGGTGACCGCCGGCTTGGACTCAGAAACAAAGCGAGACAGCAGGCAGTTAAGTAGCACCTTTAATGTCTTCAAAGGAAGGAAAAAAACCTGTCAGTTTTTACCAGTTAATGCACCTTCAGAGGACCAGGCTCTTTAGACATGCTAAACGGGACACATTCAGCGCCAACGAGCCCGGAGAGGTTACGGGAAGCCTTCCGGACAGACGGAAACGGTACCGGTGAGAAGCTGTGGGAGCAGAATGGGGTGACGTCAGAAATGGAGGCTGCGCGGGCCGCTAACGCCATATTCCCTTATTTAAATCTCTTTTGAAAAAACACGACCGAAGCCAGAATAACAACGCTACGTTATGAGATTTACAGCCTTTGTAGGACTGAAATGTATGACAACAATAAGGCAAAATCTGGAAGAAAAAAGGTGAAAGTCTATTGCTGCACGGTCCTCGTACGCTGGGGGGGTAGTTGGTGGTGGACCCGGAAAAGACCGAGATCTGTACCGCAGCCACAGAGCAGCGGCTGAGATAACACACCGCGAACCATAGGTAAGAAGCCAACAAAAGGGGCAGGCGGAGTCACAAAATAATCTACGAATCCAAACGAAGGCCGTGAAAGAGAAAAAGGAAAAACAGAAAGCAAACAGCCCAGCGGTAGGTTAAACCGCAGCGGTGTCTACGACCCGGTTAGGCGGAAATGACCGGAACTCCCCAGCGCAAAGGCGGAGATGGTCAGAGTGGATGAAAAGGCAGGCCGCGCCCCTCGGCCGCTTACGAGAAGCCCACTTCATATAAGGACACAATAGCTTGAAGCGTAGAAGGGTGACCAGCGGGAAACCGTATTAACTCTAATTCAAGGGAAGTAGTAGGATCTCCCCTAACTGAGAGAAGTAGATTTCAGAGCCAGGAAAAGGACCGGGGACAAGAAGATCACCTCCCGCCTAAGGCATCAGGTCGTCAAAGGGGACACAACAGCCTCCGGCCTCTTCACGCAGGAAACGCCGAGCCCGAACGAGAGCGTTAAAGGGAGAAGCAGCACAGTGACCGACACGTCGCACATGTTAACCTCATTTTGTCAACACTTGATACAACGAGACGGAGTGTCTGCAGGGACGTGGACTCGACTGACACTGCCCACCCACTCACTCTGCTCGACGTTTACAGAGGGCCTGGCGAGCGGCGTCCGAGTACGGACTTTTCAAGGGCGCATGGGAACTTCGCGGTGGTAGATGCTATTCGGGCCATAAATCAAGTTAAAATAAATGCAAAGCGTTCAAATCATGCGAAGTCTGCTCCCCGTCCACCGCAGGTCTCTGTCCATAGAAACCAGGGAGAGTGAGGTCTCTGGAAAACCCCCGAATACTTGGAAACTAAATAACACACATATAAACAACTCCTGTCGGAAACAAGGAATGAACGGAGGGGTTAAGGGTTCTGACTCGCATGAAAATTAAAACGGCGCGTCGACGCGTGCGGGGTGGGACGGCAGCAAGACGGAGAGGAACATTTACAGCACCGAGCGACCATATTTTTTAAAAAGAGGAAGTTCCCCCATCAGTTATCACAGTTTTCACCTTAAGAAACTAGGAAAAGCAAAGTCCAACCAAGATAAGTAGAAGAAAGGAAATAGCAAATACCAGTTCAAACTCAACGAAGGACAAAGAAGGGTAAGAACAAAGAAAATCCACGACACCCAAGGCCAGTCCCGGGAGAGCGTCGCCCGCCTCAGCTGTCGCCGGGCCCGCTGGTCGGGAAGGGGGGGGGGCTAAGGTTACCGACACCGGGAGATGGCGGCGTGGCTCCGCCCAGCGCACATTTCAGTGTGTAGTTTGCTGTATGTCGAGGATGTGTCACTAGAATCGTCATGAAAAAACTGAAATCAGGGTCGCCGGATGCATCCTGGTGCGGCCTTGGTGCCCGCCCCGCCTTCCCGCCGCCCAGCGCGGTCGGTCGCTCACTGGGATCGACGGTGCGAGGGTGCGCTTTTTGGCTCTCTGGTTCCGGCCGTCACAGCCGCACACGAGTACCCATCACCCCTTTGCTCTCACACTCCACACTGTCCCCCCGCCACTGACGTCCTCTTTCGCATGAGCCTCCGCCAGGCTCAATGCTCACTCCTTCCCCTGGGAACCCGGGACCTCTTGTCCTGCCTCGCAGCCCGTGTCCCTTCTCTCTGCTGCCCTCTTGTCCCCGGACACTGCGTGTCCTTCTCCCTCCCCCAGCCCTCGGACTCCAACGGGACAAGACAGCAGAGGGGTTACACGTGGGGCTCCTTTCTGTCGTCAAGCCAGGAGCCTTTGGCGAAGACTCACAGCACGTCTCCTCTCTGACACGCGCCCGAAGCTGAGACCCGTGCTCACTGGGCGCCTCAGGACCGAGGGGCTGAGCCTGTGTCCCGCCCTCCCCCAGGGCCTGGGAGATTTGCCCTGGCGGGGCAGTGGGGAGAGGTGGGAGGGTCTGACTTGGAGGCGGGTGGGGTTCTTGGAGGCTCTGGGCACAGAAGCCCTCCCTGCTGGTGTGGCCCACCCGCTGGGTCCCGGGGGAGGGGGGAGGCAGGGACATCAGGGATGAGCCTGCTGTGTAGGGGAAGCAGCCACACTGGGCGAGGGCAGACAGCCTGGTGGTCAGGGAGTGGGGACTCTCCGGTGGCTGCAGGCCCGGGCCGCCCCCGGCCCCCACCGCGCTAAGCCGGCCTTCCTGTGCCTGTCCTTCCAGACCCACGGAGCCCCTGGCACTCCGGGCTTCCATTCCAGAAAGACTTTCGACTTTCACAGATTACACATTTCTTTCTTGTAAGAAATTGGATTTGGAGCAATTATTTCTATTTCTAGTTGTTTCTAATTACAGCTCCCTATCTGGGAGTCAATTTACAGCCGCGGTGCTTGGTGCTTGGCTCAGCCTCCAGCCCACTGCAGGCCCGGGCTTCTCTCTGGCACCGACGGTGACAATCCAGGAGCGAGGGCGACCCGAGGGTGCATGTGTGTGTGGTGTGTGCACGTGTATGAGTGTAACGTGCTCATGTGCATGCGTGAGGGCATGCACACACATGTGTGTGGGGGTGTGTGATATGGGGCATGTACATATGTGTATGTGTGGTAAGTGCATGTGTGCATTTGCGTGGTGTGTGATGCAAGCACATGTACATGTGTAGTGTGCACACACAAGACGTACATGCATGTGCACAACGGGGGTGTGTGACACACATATGAACACATGTGATATGCATGCGTGGTGCATGTATGTGTGATATGCACATGTGTGTGTGCATGTGGTGGGTGTGCGCACGCGTGTTCGGGGAGGCGGTGACGGCTGTGCGCACAGGCCTGCTCCCTAGGCAAGGTCCGGCGCAGGCTGCTAAGAAACTCTGTCCTGGGAACTTCGCCCCCAAGGGAGGTAGTTCACGTGCAGAATTCGTGCCTCTGCGTGGATACAGCGAAGAAGTCGGGGACGTCAGTGCTGCCCGGGGTCCGGGGAGCCACCTGCTCCCTTCCCAGATGTCTACATAGCGAACTCGCGGTCTCTGCCTCTGAAGTTCCTGTGCGGCCAGACACTGAGCGAGTGTCACCCGGCCCTCAGCGTGCGTGTGTCCTGCCCACCGGCCAGACTCAGCAGGTCCTGCAGGGGCTACGCGGGCGTCTGACTCATGGTCCGCGGGCCACGCGTGGCCCAGGATGGCTATGAATGCCGCCCAACGCAAATTGTAAATTTACGCAAAACCTTTTTATGCTCGTCAGGCTTTGTTAGCATTTGTGTATTTAATGTGCGGCCCAAGACAACCTTTCTCCTTCCAGCGTGGCCCAGGGACGCCCAAAGGTTGGACACCCTGCAGGGAAGGGCGGGGGAATCGATTCGATGATCAGACGGGTTAGTTCTCTGCTCTCACGAAAAGCTCGCTCACACTGTGCAAATGCAGGTGAGTTTCTTTAATGGCAGACTCGTTCCCCGAGCCCGAAATGAACACTGGCCATGACAGGGTGGACAGCAAAACACCCTTCAGAAGGAATGAGTCGCAGAAGAAAGCAGTAGCCCCAGCGCAGATGGGGGGCCTGGGCGGTGGCGATGCCCTGCCTCCTGCTCGGACCCCTCCTGGGACCCAGGGGACCGGGCGGCCTAGCTGGGGGAGAACTCGGAGCCCCCAGAAGCCGGGCCGTCTGATCTGTGATCTGTTTGCTGCTGTCAAGCCGCCTTTTCTGTCTTTCCCCCGGAAGGTCCCCCCTTCTAACCAAAACGGTTGCTAGGTCCCTTGTGTCTGTGGAGGTGCTGTTCTTCCAGCAGGTTTGTCTGATGTTAATGAGCGCTTTTGATATGCAGATTAACCTGTTTCTTGAACCCCAGATAGGGAGCCTTCCTTCGGTGTCTTTGAAGGCTGCTTATTTCCCATTAGAACCCTGAAGAGTTTGTCAAGAGGATGAAGCCCACGTCCTCGTGCCTCTCCCTGGGACCCACGGGGACACTGGCCCACGGGGAGGCCCTGAGATCTCTCGGCCAGGAATGCTCTTCCCCCGAGTCTCACGGCTGCCTCTTCTTACTTACTTAGGCCTTGGAACTTTCCGGAGCTTCCTAGCTGATGGGAAGCTTGTCCCCACCCGTCCAGCCCCACGGCCCCATGTTCCCCTCATAGCCCACCCCAGGCGCCACCAACATCACCTTCGTTTGTCCCTAAGGGTGGCTCACAGCTCCGTGCCGGTGCCTGAAGCCGTCTGGGGCCGCGGAGGCCCTTCCGGGCCCCCGGCAGAAGCCCGGATCCCTCTGAAGCCTGCCCCGTATTCCGGCCGGGCTGTTCTGAAGGTTTGAGTCCTCCAGGTGCTATTCCATGGCATGTGGCCAGTCTGCAGCCCTGGCTTTGTTTGAGGACATCGGTCCCTTCTCAGGACGCCCCGCCTGCCTCCTACCTGCTGCCATCCTGCTCCGTGTCCTCACCCGTCTTCAGGAACCACGGGCTTCTCCCCGTCTTGCAGGGCAGTATCTTCTGTGGACCTCGGGGAGTCGGTGGGCTTCTGGGTGACTCCAGCTGAGGGCACCCTCGCTGCTCTTCTGAGCACCCCTTCTTCCGCGCGGCAGGTCCTGCCAGTGTGGGATGAAGCCTCTACCTTGGCATGCAGGCGCTTGGCGCCTCCACCTGTCACCTGGGGAACATGAAGGAACGGATGCACGAATGAATGGGTGAATGAGGGAGTGAGTGCGTGAGTGAGGCCTCTGTGCTCCTGACACACAAGACGCTTTCTCACGTCCCTACGGCTCACGTCCCGTGCTGGGTAAAGGACCGTCCCGCGGGCTGCCACGCTCTACATCCTGGGCAGCCTCTTCGAATGAGCGAGGGAGGGAGAGAAGGAAGAAAATGGTCACAAATTAATTGTGAATCAGGGAGAACCTCCTGTTTCGCCCTGCGGTTCCCACTGGGGTTCCGTCCCAAACCTCCGGCAGCCCCCAGGATGCCGCAGGTTTGCGGGCTGAGGTGCACAGGCTCGCGGGTGGCCCCGTGAGCCCCACCCTGGGCGCGGTCCAGCCCCTCCGGTGTGGCCGGGCCTCTGACTTGAACACAACAGAGGGGATGGGGCGTCATTCCCGTGATTCTGCTGTGAGGGAACAAACGTGTAGCCTTTGAAGAAGCCAAGTCAGGGTGGTTCTGTGGCAGCAACAGAAACCTACATAGGGAGTGGGGGCGCCCGGGACTGGGGGTCCCCGCCAACACCCCCTCCAGGGGCCTGCCCAGGGCGGCCAGGCATCTCCCCCTCCCGCCTCCCGTTCCTCTGCCCACTGGGGTTCCCACCCCCACGTTCCTTTGTGTGGCTCCCGGGCATTCTCAGCAAAATCGCCTCCACATCCCAGCTGTCGGCTCCCGCAGGCGACCCCGCGACGTTTTCCGGGGAACATTGTTTTCCACAGCCCGGCAGAGGAGAAAAGGACCATGCGTGTGACTGCGAGCACTTTCCCGGGACTTTGGAAAATCTATCCGGTGTCTAGTCTGAGGCCCGAGGTGAATCTGCAGTTAAACACCCAGAGCCCGGCTCAAGCCCGGCCACGCGGAAGCAGGGGGCCGGAGCTGGTACTGCCGATTCCGCCGGCACTTGCAGATCCCACTTAGGAAGACGGTTACGTAGATAATAATAATAATAACTGGAGTTATTAGTGCTATCAGCGCAGGTGCATGTGCTTTTAAGGTGCTGAGATGGTGGGGTTCATTGTTCTTATGGATGGTAATTTTTATAATTCGAGCTCATTACCAATGATAATAATTTATCGTCATCGTCATCTTGCGCAGCATTTACGGGCCGTGCCCTCTATGCCAGGCTCTGTGAGGTTAGCTGGATCACAGGATCGGCTTTCTCAAAACCCCCGTAACAATTTGGCACAGTTCTGTAGAGACACACTCTATAGACTTCCAGAAACGGCCGGGCCCTCTGTGGATTTATCGCTCTCCGCTGCCCCGGCCGTGCGGAATGGGGAAGAGCGTCGGCCGGCTTGGAGCGAAGGGCCCGCCCGCGCCCACGCCAAGCGGCATCCATCCCCGGCTCGACGCGGGCCCAGACTTATCGATCTCAGAGCCAAATGTCAAATACCCCACCTCCCACAATAAATGTCTCTCTTGAAAGTTCTGTGTAAATTGAATTTTTATAAATCAAATCGCATTGTAAAGCCAGTAAGGAGAAGTGCTATTTATGGGAAACCTGTTTGTCTTCCTTTACGGTTGGAAGAAATCCAGGCCACGGAGAAGGGGCTTCTGCCACCTTTATTTTCGAGGCCTTTTAAACCACTTCTACTGTTTGTACAGCGTCGGGTTGTTTAACCAGTGGTGGTGGTGGTGGGGGGCTGGCTCTCAGCGTTGGGTCTGGAGCGTTAATAAGGCAGGGGAGCAGCGTCCCTGCCGTGCAGGGGGTGGTCCGGAGTGCGCGGCCCCCTTCTCCTTAGCTCATCGACGCTGCTGGCTCTCGGCCGCGCCGTCCCCACCGCCCTCCCTGTCGTTCTGCACTGAGCTGACGTCCCTTCTGGCCCCAGGTTACCGACGGGTAGCGAGCAGGGACCCAAGGACCCGCGGCTCCGCCTGCGCACTCACGGGGCAGAGCGCCCCCTGCCGCGGCCCCGTGGGTCTGGAGCCGGGCTGCAGAGGTTTCTCAGTGCGGAGGCGAGGGTTGTCTTTCTCCGTGGAAGTGTCGATCGACAGCGGTGCCGTGCGCTTTGCTGCAACGACGCTGCAGAGGTGGGTCTGGGTTCTGATGCTCCTACAGGCCCGTCGGTCTCAGTCACCTCTTCCCTACGTGGGCGTCTGTTTCCTTTTCTACTCGTTTACTTCCTCATTTCCAGCAGGTGAGTACAGTGCACCATGAACTCTGGGAGCTACTGGGGACAAAGGAGAGGGCGTGACAGATGGCGTCCCTGCCTCCGGGCATCAAGATGGGACCGGGGAGACAGGTCCGACGCGTCACCAGACGGCTGACTGTGGTGGTGGGCCATGCCAGAGAGGAGGCATGCCGGCACTACCTGCTCGTCGTCTGTCACTATTCCTGTAATCTGCCAATGAGAAAACTCATCCGCCCCAGAGAAAACTCAAGCCCTGTGACTTTTCTGCTCAACAGACATAATCTCACACTCTCTTCAGCGCAACCTTCACTGAGGTGTTTGCGTGGCTGGTCTGCACGTTGTGTAAGACTGTCTTTGAAGGTAACCCGTCCGCGTCGCTGGCTTCCGCCCCCATGTTGAGGCTGCCGGTGGTTGGGCCCTTGGGAAGAAGGGGCGTTTGCCAGGGTCCGGTCAAAACCCCGGTCAGAACCCCGGTCAGAACCCCGTCCAGGTGGCTCACACAGAAGATGGCTAATTCCGGGGTGCGGGGAGGGGGCTGCAGGCGCCCGGGCTGTGTTGGTTTGAGCGCCAGGGGCCGCATCACACCTGGAGGAGGCGCTACCACCGGGTCAGCCCCCGGTCCATTTGGAGGTGGGCGTGTTCTCCTCCCGGATGCCACACCTCCTGCGTGGCAGAAACCAGCGAGTCGCGTGGAGATGCAGGGCACCCGCCTGTGATCCCCGGCTTTTGACAGTGGCCGCCCTGTGCCGTTCTCCGCGGGTCGGGAAACCGCTCTTGCTCACCCTCGTAGCATGCAGCGGATGTCCCCAAGAAGCCACGCAGCTCTCGTCACCAGAGGAGCTCCCGCTCAGAGTCCCGGGAGCCGGGTGCGGCTCTGTCAGCCGGCAAGAATGTCCGCTAACCAGACGCTGGGGAACGGAGAGGGGCGGTAGGGCCACCAGCCGGGTCAGCCGGGCCCGCTCTTGCACCGGCCACCACAGCTGGCGCGGCAGTGGCATTTGGGTTTCAAGAAATACACACGGAGCAGAGGTGCTGTGCGCCTGGCAGACGGAGGAACCACGGCCGGTTCCCCCGCCCAGGGCGCCGTCTCCCGGAAGAGGCTCAGTGGTGTACCCGCGCGAGACAGGATCCGGGCCAGGACCGTGGCCCCCTCCGACCCACGGGCTCTGAGTTGAGGCAGCAGGACACCCTGCTGAGTGCCCCGAGGTCCGGTGTCAGCCCCCAGAGCGCGGCATGCATCCACGCTGCCCGGGTTAGAGGCCTCCCGAGCACACGCCCTGTGGGTGGCATTGTGGGGGCGCAGGCCCAGTGGTCACCCCAATGATGCCCGGGGGAAGAGGTCACCTGTGCTTTGATTCTGCTGCTCCTTGTGGTAACTTCTCTGCCACCGCGCGGGGCCTCTGGTCCTTCCTGTCCGAATCCTGTCATCCCAGTGCCACGGTGCCACCCTCCACGCGCATCCCGTGGGGACACCAGTGAAAGCACTTCTCAGCGGGTGTCTTCGGGGCTTTCCCAGGAGGGCCGAGTGGGAATGCGGGGCACACGTGGCACACCCACGGTCGCGTCCCCGGGCTGCATTCTTTTTTTCTGCGTCATGCCAGAGAAGGTGTGGCATCTCCAACCAGTGCAGGGGCCCAGTGGGTCCAAGCTTCTGTCCATCAATTGTTAGGAGCCCTTCCGTCAAAGCCAGGGTCTCCGGTGAGGGCACCGCTGCCGACAGGTTTGCCCACATCCCGCCTTACTTCACATCTTTTTTGGTCTGACGCCCTTCAGATTCATTTCCACGCATATTCCTCACCTTCCCGCTGGTGAAAATTAGTGAGCTCTGACCATCCTTTCACGTGACCCCGGGCCTCCTCCGGCTCAGACAGAACGCTTGTCCCCCGCCCCCCGCGCCCCACGGACGGGCAGAGAGGTCCGGCTCTCGCTACAGTCTGGAGGGGCGGGGAGGGAGGGCGTGCGCAGGACAAGCACCCTCTCGGGCGAGCGCATCACAGGTCTTTGCACATGTGAACTAGGACTTGGCGGCACTAG
>PVJD01014501.1:0-28870 GCA_004026545.1 Mormoops blainvillei
AAACTATAAATTATTACACCTATATTAATACTCTACCAATCACACTCAAGCATGCATTACTTCTGCTGGACCCTATATTTTTGTGACAAAGTAGTTGTTTGTCAAATGAATAAATAAAGGAATACATAATTTTGAAATACACATGTTACGAGATTTTTGAGATGGAGATGTAAGGACTTCTGCTTTTTCCCCACGTTAGGTTGTGTTATTTCATAGTTTGGAAATTTATGTAAATGACATGTGTAACTGCCTGTTCAGAAATAATTCAATCTCAATCTCAATATTGCTTGATAAATATGATGTTATTGAACATATTTCACTACCTGTAACTTAACCTACTTTTTAATATTTTCTTCATCTTTCATATACGTCTGAAGGGGAAAAAAATCCTAACAAATATGAATAACCAGTTCAGCTCTTAGCAGTTTTTACAACATATTTTTGAAAGAATACCCTTTGACCCAGATAATCCATCCCTTTATTTATTTACTTCGCTTACCCCTTTACCTTTATTTACTCCAAAATCTTACCATCTTCATTGTTTATCTTTGGAAAGAAACTCTTATGTAATATGCATACCCTATGTTCTCAGAATTATATGTCATTCAATTAGGTTGGGATAATTTGAAAAAAGTTAAAGAACAGACAGAAAGTTCCTAGATATATTTAATTTAAGAAAGGGTAAATGCAGGAAAATGTGCTTTTTAAAACACACATTCTATCTGACTAGAAAGTAACTCAAACAGACTACAAAGAAGGAGACAGAAACTTTATGAGATGGTAAAGGTCTTTGTTCATCTTAATCATCTAATAGATACCCAATATCCAAAGCTCTGTGAGATACCCTTTTTTCTTCCATATATAATATTATGGTACCCTTGATGACTTGTTGCAGAGCTCAGGGCTTCCTGCAAAATTCCTTTGAACCTGAATTCAATGAGAAAAACGTCTGCTTGGGAATAGGGATGAGATAGCATTTGCTGTGGAAAAGATCTGTATCATTTTCTCTGAGCCTTACCTCCTTTTAGGGTAGGCTCTTCTACTAAATTAACATGAGTAAACTCTGTAAAGCAATTCTACCCGTTCCCACTGACTCTTTTTGAGAGTTTGTACCATATCTACCCCTATGGATTTCTTGTGAAAAACAGGCACTAAGTGTCTTTCCCCCAACTGAAGAGGGTGTAAATCTGCAATATCTCATTTTAACCACTAGATGGCAAATGTGCAACAGTAAGCTGTTTCCAGAACCCCCAGGGGGAATTCAAATTGTTTAAGGATTAAGTCAGTAAAAGGAGAAATACAGGTGTTTTAAGACACAATGCAATGACTATATCAGGGAAATAGGAGTGAATTGAACAATACTAAATGTAAGCATGATGAAGACATCGCCTGGGCAATTTGTTAACATATTCTTAAAAACAAGTGTTCAGAGGCCTCCATTTCTTCACAAAAATGATCTCAATGTCAAAGTCCATGAGTGTAATTAGTAGTTCAGAACAAAAATCATATATTGCAAGTGAGAAATGGAGTACCTCTTGGATATGTTTCCAGGTTCATGTAATGAGATGATTGTTGGGATTGAAAATGATATCATATGATAAGGCTAGATATCTATCAGGATTTCCTAGCTTTTGGAAAGATTCCCTAAGAATGTATAACTTGTATATATATATCTTCATTCTAACTGACCCAGTAATTCCACACCTGGAAGTCTATATAAGCAGACAGTGCCAAGTACATAAAAACAATTACAGTCTTTTCTTTAACGCATTAACACTATCCGAACATCAGAAACAACTTAAATGTCTAATAATGGGAAAATTAAGAAATTTTTATAATTACAACTATACTACAAAACATATCACACAGAATCATCAGAAAATCGAGCTGTATGGAAGTCCTACAACAAAGGAATTAAATAAGCCACATTAATCCAAATGGGTAAGAGGGATAAAGATGTGGAGAGGCATGGAGACATGGAATGGTTGGTCTCACACCCACATGAAGTGCATAAAAATTGGGAGGGACACTTCAGGAGCAAGGAATCCCAGCCCCAGATTTGACCACCCAACCCAGGGTTCCAGTGCCAGGAAGATAAGTCCCCCAAACTTCTGGCTGTAAAAACCAGTGGCAGTTAGCGCGGCAGAAGAATCTGCAGGATTCTCAGGAGGCTCCTATTAAAGGGCAAATAACAAACTTAGGACTTAGGTAGACTCACTCCCTCTGGGCTTCAGCCCCAGGGTAACAGCTGGAAGGGCATCAGTGGCATACAGGGTAAAATTGAAGTGACTAGCATCAGGGTAAGTGCCAAGAGACAGCTTTCTTCTGTACAAAACCCCAGAGACCAGGCAGTGGTATTGTCCCCTCTGTGGGCCCTACCCCACACAGAGCCACAGAGCAGCAACACTGGTTGTCCCACCCTGGCAATTAACTAAGACTGCATCCCATCCAACTTAATGGTCCACTTTTCTCCAACAGGCCACACTATTAAGACAGGGGAGTCAAAACCAGCATGAAACTGCCAAAATGAGGAGACAAAGAAATATGGCCCAAATGAAAAGACAGAACAAAGCTACAGAGCAAAAACTAAACAAAATGGAAATAAGCAATCTATCTGATGCAGAGTTCAAAATACTGGTGATCAGGATGCTGAGAGAACTCATGAGGTACTGCAACAGCATGAAAAAAGACCCAGGCAGAAATCAAGGTTACGCTAAGTGAAATAAAGAAAATTTTACAGGGAACCAAGAGCGGAGTGTATGAAGCCGAGAATCAAATCAATGATTTGGAACACAAGGAAGAAAAAAAATTCAATCAGAACAGCGAGAAGAAAAACAGAATAAAAACAAACAAACAAACAAAAAGCACAAGGATATGCTAAGGAGCCTCTGGGACAACTTCAAATGCACCAACATTCAAATCGTAGAGATGCCAGAAGGAGAAGAGAAAGAGGAAGAAATTGAAAATTTATTTGAAAAAAATAATGAGAGGAAACTTCCATAAGTTAGTAAAGCAAATAGGCATACAAGTCTGGGCAGCACAGGCAATCCCAAACAAGATGGACCCAAAGAAGACCAAGCCAAGACACATGATAGTTAAAATGAGAAAGGTTCCACTTACAGGTGAGATCATATGGTATTTGTCTTTCACCACCTGGCTTATTTCACTTAGCATAATGCTCTCTAGTTTCATCCATGCTGTTGCGAAGTGTAGGAGCTCCTTTTTTCTTTCTGCTACATAGTATTCCATTGTGTGAATGTACCACAGTTTTTTGATCCATTCATTTACTGTTGGGCACTTAAATTGTTTTCGATTCTTGGCTATTGTAAATTGTGCTGCTATGAATATCAGGGTGCATAGAACATAATCAACAAAACAAGCAAGCAAAATATAACCATAGACATTGAAATAAAGAACAAACTTACAGCAACAATAGTGGAGGGGGGAGGGGAACAATGGGAAAGAAGGGGAACAGTTATCAAGGAACATGTATAAAGGACACATGGACAAAGCCAAGTGGGGTGAGATTGAGAGTGGGAGGTGGGCGTCGGTGGCACAAGGGAGGGTGATAGGTGGAAATTGGAGACAGCTGTACTTGAACAACAATAAAAATGGAGGAAAAAGAAAAAAATTCCAAAGGTTAAAGATAAAGAGAGAATCTTAACAGCAGCAAGAGAAAAGCAGATATTTACTTACAATGGAGTTCCCATAAGACCGTCAGCTGATTTCTCAAAAGAAAGTTTGCAGGCTAGAAGGGACTGGCAAGAAATACTCAAAATGATGGAAAGAAAGGACCTACAACCTAGATTACTCTATCCAGTAACATTATCATTTAGAATCAAAGGCAGATAAAGTGCTTGCCAGACAAAGTAAAGCTAAAAGAGTTCATCATCACCAAACCATTATTGTATGAAATCGTAAAGGGACTTATTTAAGAAAAAGATCAAAACTATGAATATTAAATTGGCAAGAAATATACAACTATCAACAATTGAATATAAAAAAACAAACTAAGCAAACAAGCAGAACAGAAGCATAATCATAGTTAAGGGGATCATATGGAGGGTTGTCAGTGTGGAGAGGGAAGCGGGAGAATGGGGGGAAAGTGCAAGGATTCAGAAGTACAAATTGGTAGGTATGGAATAGGCAGGGGGAGGTTAAGAACAGTACATGAAATGGAGATGCCAAAGAACTTATATGCATGACCCATGGACATGAACTAAGTCGGGAGATGCTGGAGAGAATGAGGGGTACCAGTTGGGGGGGAGCAAAGGGGAAAAACTGGGACAACTGTAATAGCATAATCATTAAAATATATTTTTAAACAGTCACTTTCGTTGTTTCTATGTCTTGGCCACCATGAATAACACTGCAATGAACATAAGAGTGCATACAACTCTGCCAATAAATGTTTTCAAAATTTTTGATTAGATACCCAGAAGATGGATTACTAGGTGATATGGTAACAGTATTATTCATTTTTAAGGAGCCTCCATACTGCTTTCCATACATACAGATAATATATCATGGAATTGTACACTTGAAACATATAATTTTCTTTACCAATGTCACCCCAATAAATTTAATTAAAAATAGAAATAAAAACAAACCATGTACATTCAGATAGAAAAACTTGGAGCATATTCTTGGAATAATAACTATCCACCATAGCAATGTGAAGCCCTGACTAAGAGTACTTCAAATGTTGACTAACTGCATCTGGGTTATACATCAATATTTCCCACATCCATATATGTATTATATTATTTAAATCAAAGTGGCTGTTTTAAAGTAAATTACAGTCAAAATAATGTAAGTACTATGTCTTCTTTGTGGCAAATAACTATATTATCTTTTTGTAAAGTATCATATTTGCCATCTTTGGTTGTTTATTATTGATGAAGTTATTCATTTATTTATGAATTCATTAATTTACTCATTCAATATATAATACATATTTATTGAGTGGTTATTATGTATTGGATATTGTGGTATGTATTAAAAACCCAAATAGAAATCAAACATAGTACTTTCTATCAAACTGCTGGTAAAGACTGTGTTGTATAATGTGATAAGTTCTATAAAGAGAGTAGGAATATTTCACAGAAAAGTTGTCCTTTGATCTGGTTCTTCACAGATAGGAAGACAGGCAACAGGTTAGTAATGTGAGAAAAGAAATTCTGAGAATAGGAAATTGAATGTGCAAATCTACATTGTCCAAAAATGGCAAGACAAATTCAAAGAATTGTGAATAGTTAAATATAGTTATAACATGCTGCATGAAAGAAAGTAGTTTAGAAAAATAAATTGGGGACCGGCTTTGATGTCCATTTTTTGTGTCATTTTAAATGATTTATATTTGATACCTGGCTCAGCTAGTGTTTTGCAAACTTGTCTGTTTATTAAAAAACTACCTGGTACTTGTACACAATACTGATTCCTAAACCCTGCCCATGGAAATTATGCCTGATTAAGTCTGGAGTAGTCTTTGATAGGTACTACTTTTAACAATCTCCCTACACATGGAGAGATTCACAATATGGCAAGTTTGGGAAATAACATTTTGTACCAATTTTATCTCCCCTTTTTTCTTTGATGTGTTGGGATTCCACAAGATATCACACATGACAAACAAACATGAGTCTTCTGATTTTTTTTTATTTTATTTCAGTTTATTTTATTTCTGCAAATCACTGCTTTAGGCAGCAGAAAGGGAATTCAATATGCAAATTCAAGTTTTAGAAATATAACTGGCAATGGTGTGAAAGATATGATGAATATGAAAGAATTTAGGATGAAAGTCAAACTGAGAGTGCTCTACAATTGATAAGGTAGATGTAATGAGGGTTTCAGTTCAGGTCTCAGCAGTGGGAATAAAGATGAGGGGAAAGATGTAGGCTGTATTTAGAAGACAGAATGCATGGGACTAGTTTTAACTGTAAGTAAGATTTGAGAGAAAAAGAGATTCTTACATGACTCCTAGGTTTTTAATTTTGGTGACTAAGTGGACAGTGAATCCATTAACTGAGAAAAGAAAACAGGTTAAGTGGCAAGTTTGGTATGACTGTATAATTTGATGTGACTCTAGTACAGTTAAATAGAGGTTTCCCATAGATAACTGAAAATAAAATCTGGAGCTCAAGGGAGTGGGATGGAAAATACAAATTAATTTGCCGTTCATTTCTATGCCAAGAGTTGTTAACTCAGGCTTCAGGAGTATATGAAACCACTGAAAATGTCTGTAAACTATTATATAGATAGATAAATGAGAGGTAGATAGACAGACAGGTAGATACACCTTTTTTTATGGAGAGATGGACGTATATTTCATGAGATTTTAAAAAAGATCCATGACCCTCAAACAGATAAGAACTGATCAAAATAAATTTGCATAAAGTCAAAGTCTTTTGCTATTGTTTGCATTGGGTTATTTTGTCTTTACTTATCAGTGCAAGAGCTTACTTGGATTTTCCCCAATAATATGATGCTTATTGATATTATACAAATGTGAATTTAGGTTTTGAATAATAATCTTTTGTATAAAACTCACATCATAGTATTACAGCTGCCAGTGGAAGTACACTGAGTTTTTTTTTTTCTATGTGTCTTGAATGTCTGAGATAACTTGGGAGAAGATTTAAGAATAAACCTTGTTTGACTGATTCCTGGAAACAGCAAAACTCACTGTTCTAACTTAGTAATTACTCTGAATTTCAAAGAAGACGTGTATTGGAGTGGACTTACTCATAACTTAGAATAGAGAATAGAACACTTTTTACTCCATATTTTAACCTATGAATAAAAATATGCCTTTGAAAATAAGTATTTTCAACAATTCTTTATTGAAGATTTGCTATTTTGGAGATATTAATTTTTATTTTTTAAAGATTTTATGTACTTAATTTACAGAGATGGGAAGGGAGGGACAAAGAGAGGGAGAAGAACAACCTCCAAATGGGGACCTGGTCCACAACCCAGGCATGTGCCCTGACAGGAAATTTAACCAGCAACCTTTGGTCTACAGGCCAGCACTCAATCCACTGAACCACATCAGAGATTTTATTTTTTTAATCAGATCAGTCCCCAAAGGTCAGCGACTTAAGGAGCCAAGCCTCTGTAATGAAGCCTCCACAAAAAAACCCTAAAAAGACTGGGTTTACAGAGCTTCCAAGTTGGTGAACAAGAAGCATTCAAGTACCAGGAGGGCAACCCCAAAACTCCAGGGGACAGAAGCTCCTGTGCTCAAGACCCTTCCAGAGCACTTGTACAACAGCATAGAAGACATGGCGGAGGTTCAGGCTCTCAGTCAGCCAGCTGGAGGGAAGTTCCCACTAAGGAACAAGCAAAAATAATCAGGACCCAAATACAACAAGAGAGCACACATAACCCACATAATGGACATTCCCAGAGCATCCAACTCAGGAGATCAAGGAGTCTGCTCCATAGGGTCCCCCGGGACTCCTGCCACATAAGGTGACTCACAAGACAGTTAAAGCAGATCTAGCTAATACAAAAAAAACAAACAAACAAATAAACAAACAAAGACAACTAAAATGGGAGATGAAGAAACAACCTCCAAATGAATAAAAAAGAGGAATTCCCAGAAAAAGAGCTAAAACAAATTGAGACAAGCAATTTATCAGACATAGAGTTCAAAGTAATGGTTATAAGGATGCTCAAGTAACTTAGTGAGGACTACATAAGCATGAAAAAGGACATACAAACTATGAATAATAACCAGTTGGAAATGAAGAATGCAATATCTAACAGGAAGAATATGCGAGAATAAATTAAAAGCAGGCTAAACAAAGCAGAGGATTGAATCACTGATTTGGAAGACACAGTAGAAAGAAACAACCAGTCAGAGTAACAAAAAGAAAACAGATTTAAAAAGAATGAGGATGGTTTAAGGGAGCATTGGAACATAATGAAATGTAACAATATTCACATCATAGGGATACAAGAAGGAGAAGAAAAGGAGCAAGGGATAGAAAACCTGTTTGAAGAAGTAATGACAGAACTTATCTAATCTGGTGAAGGAAAAAGTCAAAGAAGTTCAGGAAGCACAGAGAGTCACAATCAAGATGAACCCAAAGAGAGCCACACCAAGACACATCATAATCAAAATAGCAAAGTTTAAAGACAAAGAGAGAATCTTAAAGGCAACAAGAGAGAAACAGTTATTTACCTACAAGTGAGTTCCAATAAGGCTGTCAGCTGATTTCTCAAGAGAAACACTATAGGTCAGAGGGGAGTGGCATGAAGTATTCAAAGCAATGAAAAGCAAGGGCTTGCAACCAAGACCACTCTATCCGGCAAAATTATCATTTAAAATGGAAGGCAAAATAGAGAGCTTCCCCAACAAAAACAGACTAAAGGAGTACATCTCCACTAAACCAGAATTGCAAGAGATGCTTAAAGGACTACTTTAAGAAGAAATAGAGAGAGAAAGGAACTCAGGTACAAAGGGGAAAAATGGTAATGAATAAGTATCTATCACCAATAATCTTAAATGTAAATGGATTAAATGATTCAGTCAAATGACAGAGGGTAGCTGAATGGATTAGAAAACATGACCCATATGCGATCTACAAGAGACCCACCTCAGAAGAAAAGATTTACATAGGCTGAAAGTGAAGGGATTGAAAAAAATATTCCATGCAAATGGAGATAAAAAATAAAACTGGGGTAGCAATACTTATATCTGACAAAATAGACTTCAAAACAAGGTCTACAACAAGAGACAAAGAAGGTCACTACATAATACTAAAGGGATCAATCCAACAAAAGCATATAACCTTAATAAACATATGAGGCAGGATCCCCCCCCCCAAAAATGGAATTTATTTATTAAAAAATGAGTATTTATTCTTACATATTTAAACTTATGTCAACTTCAACTTAACTCACTCTCCATTTGATGCAATACACCTATTGAGACATTTTTTCCCACTGTTTAAAATAGTTTCAGAACTCATTAATTTTGATGACTTTTAGTGCTTCTGCTGTTTTTTCTTTTGCTTTTTTCACCTCTTGCACATCAGCAAAAAAATTCCTTTTGAGGACTTTTTTATCAGAGAAAACAAAAAAAAGTCACACAGGATGTAATCAAGTGAATTGGGAGGGTAGGGCATGAGGGTCAGCTCAGTGTTGGCAGGTGCACTCATAAATCACCCATCATGAAATGGGCAAATCATTGAAAGACTCTTCAAAAACAATTCACTGAAGCTGAACACAGCCTCTCACAACACCACCAGCTGGTACACTGATACATATATGTTCCTGGAACACTCACCTAGCAGGGGAAGCCTGTACTACAAGGGGGCCAACCACGAGAAGATAATTCCATTTCTTGGGGGGATCCCCCCACATATGCATCCAATAAAGGAGCACCTAAACATGTAAAGAAATTCTTGTAGGACTTTAAGGGAGAGGTTGACAGCAATATGGTTAGTGTAGAGTATTTTGACTCCCTCCTGTCCCCTATGGATGGATCTTCCAGGCAAAATATCAACAAGGAAACAACTACCTTAAACAACTCACTACATCAAATGGATTTAATTGGGATTTACAGAACATTTCAACGAAGCAGCAGAATATGCATTCTTATCAAGTGCACATGGATTATTATCAAAAATAGATGACGTGGTAGAATACAAAATAAGTCTTAACAAATTCAAGGAAATTGAAATCATATCAAGCATCTTCTCAGATCACAATGACTTGAAACTAGTAATCAAACTCAGCTAAAAAAATGCAAAAACATTTGTATACATGGAGGCAAAATAACATGTTATTAAATAATAAATGGGTTGCGCTGGCTGGTGTGGCTCAGTGTATTGAGTGCTGACCTGTAACCCAAAGGATCTCTGGTTCAATTCCCAGTCAGGGCACATACCTGGGTTGTGGGTCGGTCCCCAGGAGGGGGCACATGAGAGGTAACCACACATTGGTGTTTCTCTCTTTCTCTTTCTCCCTCCCCCTCTCTCTAAAAATAAACAAATAATATCTTTAAAAAATGTGATTTTCTCATTTTCTCATTCTAAAAATAATAAAAATAATAATAATTAATGGGTTAACAATGAGATCAAGGAAGAAATCAAAAAGTACCTGGAAACAAATGAAAATGAACACACAGCCCAAAACCTATGAAACACACTGAAGGCAGTCCTGAGAGGGAAGTTCATAGAATTACAGCCCTGCTTAAGAACATAGAAAAATCTCAAATAAACAATCTAAACTTAAACTATTATTCTAATAAAACTAGAAACACAACAACAAACAAAGCTCAAAGTGAATAGAAGGAAGGAAATAATCAAGATCAGCGCAGAGTTAAATAACATTGAGTCTAAAAAAAATAATTCAAAGGCTCAATGAATCCAGGAGCTGGTTCTTTGAAAAGATAAACAAAATTGACAAACCTTTAACCACACTCATCAAGAAAAAAGAGAGATGATACAAATAAATAAAATAAGAAACAAAAGAAGAGAAGTAACAATTCATAACACAGAAATACCAAGGATTTTAAGAAATTACTATGAACAACTATATGACGATAATTTGGGCAATCAGGGTAAAATGGATATATTTCTAGAAATATATAATCTTTCAAAACTGAATAAGGAAGAAGCAGAAAATGTGAATAGACAGATTACACTGAATTAAATTGTAGGAGCAATAAAAACAAAAAACTCCTAGCAAACAAAAGCCCTGGACCAGGTAGTTTCACAGCCTAATTTTACCAATTATCCAAAGAAAAATTAACACCCATCCTTCTCAGACTTTTCCAAAAACTCAAGAAGAAGAGAGACTTCCAAGCTTTTTTATGAGGTCAGTATTATCCTAATTCCATAACCAGTTAAAGACACAAGGAAAGAAAATTACAGGCTAATATCCCTGGTGAACGGAGCTGCTGAAATCCTCAACAAAATATTGGGAAACCTGATACAGCAATACATTAAAAAGGTGGGATTTATGCCACAGATGTAAGGCTGGTACAATATTCACAAATCAATAAACATGATACATCACATAAACAAAATGAAAGATAAAAATCACATGATCATTGCAATAGATGCAGAAAAAGCATTTGATAAAATCCAGGACCCATTTATGATAAAAAAGAAAAAAACACCTCTCCTCTATGTAGAAACAGATGGACCATACCTCAACATAATAAAGGCCATATATGAAAAACCTATAGACAATTTTATACTTAATAGACAAAACTAAGAGTTACCCTTAGGTTCAGGAAAAAGGCAAGGATGTCCACTTTCACCACCCTTATTCAACATAGTACTGGAAGTCTCAGCCACAGTAATCACACAAGAGGAAGAAATAAAAGGCATCCAAATTGGAAAAGAAGAAGTAAAATTGTCTTTATTCATGGACAACATGATATTGTACATAGAAAACCCTATAGGCTCCACCAAAAAACTACTAGACCTAATAAATGAATTTGTCAAAGTAGTGGAGTAGATCATAAATTCTCAGAAATTGGTGGCATTTTTATACACCAATAATGAACTGTTAGAAAGAGAAAGTAAGAAAACTATGCAGTTTACTACAACAACAAGGAAAATAAAGTACCTAGGAATAAACTTAACTGAGCAGGTTAAAGACCTGTGCTTAGAAAACTATACAACACTGAAGAAAGAAATTAAGGAAGACACAAATAAATGGAAGCACATAGTATGTTCATGGACTGGAAGAATTATCATCAAAATGTCCATATTACCCAAAGGAATTTATAGATTCAATGCAATCCCTATTAAAATACCAATGACATATTTCATAGATACAGAACAAACATTTGAAAAATGTATATGGAATCATAAACGACCATGAAGATCTGCAGCAATTTTGAGAAAGCAGAACAAATTAGGAGGGATCACAATACCTGATATCAAACTATACTACAAGGCCACTGTAATCAAAACAGCCTAGTACTGGCATAAGAATAGACACATCAATCAATGGAGCAGAATAAAGAGCCCAGAAATAAATCCAAGTCTCCACAGTCAATTAATATTTGACAAAGGGGACACAAACATACAATGCAGTAAAGACACTATGTTTAATAAATTGAGTTGGGATAACTGGACTGGTACATGTAAAAAATAAATAAAATTAGAGCACCAACTTATACCATACACCAGAGTAAACATAAAATGGATAAAAGACAAATACAAGTTGGAATACCATAAAAATCCTAGAGGAAAACATAAGCCTTAAATTTTGGATATGTTGGGTAGCAATATTTTTGCCAACATACATCCTAGGACAAGGGAAACAAGGGGAAAAATAAACAAATGGCACTGCATCAAATTAAAAAGCATCTATATGACTAAAGAAACAATCTTCAAAATGAAAAGGGAACTCATGGTATGGGCGAACATATTTGACAACAGTACATCAGACAAAAGATTAATCTCCAAAATACTTAAGAACTTATATGTCTCAACACCAGGAAGACGAAGAATCCAATTAAAAAATGGGCAAAAGACCTGAACAGACACTTCTCCAAGGACAACATACACAGGGCCCAGAGACACATGAAAGGATGCTCAGCATCACTAGCCATCAGAGAGATGCAAATTAAAACCACAATGAGATAGCACTTCACACCAGCCAGAATGGCCATCATAAACAAATCAACAAACAACAAGGGCTGGTGAGGATGTGGAGAAAAGGGAACCCTAGTGTGCTATTGGTGGGAATGCAGACTGGTACAGCCACTGTGGAAAACAGTATGGAATTTCCTCAAAAAACTAAAAATGGAACTGCTTTTTGACCTAGCCATCCCACTGCTGGGATTATACCTTGAGAATCCTGAAACACCAATTCAAAAGAATATATGCACCCCAATAGTCACAGCAGCGTTATTTACAATAGTCAAGATCTGCAAGTGGTCCAATTGTTCCTCAGTAGATGAGTGGATAAAAAAAAATAAACAGCTGTGGTACATTTACACAATGGAATCACAGCAGTAAAACAGAAGGAACTCATACCTTTTGCAACAGCATGGATGGAACTGGAGACTATTTTGTTAAGTGAAATAATCCAGCCAATGAAAGATGAATATCATATGATCTCACCTATAACTGGGATCTCATAAACAAAATAAACTAATGAGCAAAATAGAACCACAGGCATGGAAACATGGAACAAACTGACAGCGGCCAGAAAGGAAAGGGGAGGGGTAGAGGGGTGTAAGGACAGAGAAGAGAGTAGTCAAAGAACATGTATGAATGACCCACAGACATGGACAATGGTGTAGGGATTAACTGTGGGAGTGGGGGCAGATTAGGCTGGGTGAAGGGGGTAAAGTGGATAAAATTCAAACAACTGTAATAGCATAAACAATGAAATATTTAAAGTTTTTAAATCTGTTATCAATACTATTGGTACCTTCATCATACATTTATTACAAGCAAGTTTTCTATGATTAGCTGAAATGAATTCAAAGTTTAGTATTTATATTTAATAATAGAAAAAGGGACATAATATGATTTCAGTGTTTCAAAAATTGAAGCGTGTTTCAATTCCTGTTAAGGTGGAGTAAACGCCCTCCACTCTGGTTTACCCTACTGAATACAACTAAAATCCCTGGATAGATTGAATGGAGCCACTATCTGGGACATCTGAAAAGTAAATGGTAGCAAAGCAGTCTGGGAAAAGAAATAAAAATTGGAAGAATGAACAATCTGGCACTAGGCTGCTACTTTTTTCACTTCAGTAGGCCCTTACTTGGACTCATATACAACCTATTCTTGGAATGGCACCAAGTACAGACAGAAATTCTAAGGAAGTCTTCTTTTTCTGGTCTGAGTCAAGGGAAAGAGGATGCCTAAGGGACAGGGAGAGGGGTCTATATCCTTTGTATTTTTTTTTCTCACAGTCTAGCCTGCAAGCAAAATCCATTCCTGGTGCTACAACCCTGTGATAGTGGTACAGCAACGGGCAAGCTGTCACCTGAAACTCTGAGAAAGGAGTATCATTTTCTATTATGTGATGAACTGTGACCCAAATATTGTGGCAAAAGGCTCTCTCTCTCTCTCTCTCTCTCTCTCTCTCTCTCTCTCTCTCTCTCTCTCCCACACACACACACCTTCTGCCACTTGGCCTAGAGATAGAGCCAGGTACAGGTAGTTTGTGACAAAAAGAGAAAAAAGACTCTGGCTTTCTTGTGAGATAACCAAGCAACAGGATCTTTATGAGATGGAAAACATGGGGTAGATCAGGGAAGAAGGAACATAAAAACGGAACCCTATAAAGTTGTCAACAACAAATTCTAAATTTACATCCAACTTGAATATACATGATCCTACATGGCATGTCAAAGGTCTCAGACTGGTCCTGGTGGAGCACACAGTGGGTAGAGATGAATAACACTGCTAAAGCTTTGGAAACTTAACTTACATTGATTGAAATCATAGCCAACTGAAGGCAAATTAAAACTTGTGGTCTAAACCTATTGGTTTAATCAAGAGTTTAAAAAATCTCAGTAGGATTTTTATAAAGGCTCAGAATCTTACAACAGTATTAAAATTCTCAAAATAATCTAAGATTGTTCAAAATGCCAAGTCCAGGAAATTCTGACAATTTCTCAAGGGAAAACACAAACAACAGACATTAAACCCTGAGATGACCCAAATATTGTAATTATAAACAAAACAATATATAGTAGCTATTATAACCATGTTTCATGAAGAAAGGAAAATCATCTTGAAGAGGATAGAGATATAAAGACTCAACAGAGAAATATAAGAAAAAAAATTAAAATCAAACCTGGCCCTGACCAGTGTGGCTCAGTTCATTGGGCATCCTCCCACAACTCAAAGGATCACTGGTTAATTCCCTGTCAGGGAACATGCCTGGGCTGCAGCTTCCATCCACGGTCAGGGAGCTTGTAACAGAAAAACAATCGATGTTTCTCTTTAACATCTATGCTTCTCCCCCATCTCTCCTCTCTCTAAAAATAAATAAATAAAATCTTTTTTAAAAAATCAAATTTGACATCTAGAGCTAAACCAGAAAACTAAAAATTTCACCAAACAGACTAACCAAAAATAATGATCCGCAGTTTTTGCAATGGGGAAATGAGAATTTTTCTGAGAAATGCTCCTCCATAAAAGCCATGAAAACACAGGCAGAAACCGTCAAAAGTCAACTTTTTTCAGAACTCTGAAAACCCAAAGGTTTTCATCAACCCAAGCTGTGTTTACACAAGAATAATGCCTGGACCTTGATTTTTTATAAAGCAGTGAATTTGGGGGGCATTTTAAAGGCACGGTTCTTCCCAGATTCCTTGGCAAATAGGAGGCTGAAAAACGGAATGGGGCTGTTTTTGGTGCAAGCCAGGCATATGTTCAGTGAGCTTACTATGCCTCATTTCCTGGTGGACCCGTCTCTAGCCCTATTTGGCCACAGTCTTGACACTAGCTCCATTTGCCAAGAGATCTGGGAAGAGCCATGCCTTTCTATGCCCCCAGTAATAGGTTTCCACAAATCAAACCTGACCATGGACCCTGAAGTGAACCTGTGACCCAGCTCCAGCACTATTTAGCTGTAGTTCAGGGGCAGTCCTCTCTGCCCAGGGACCCAAATGGAGACACACCCATCTGGGCCCCTGGTGGCAAGCCTGCCATCTTTGCTTCCAGCTGTGGACAATAAGTGGTTCTGTGATGCCTGCTCAGAGACCTGGGAGGAGTCACCTCTCTGCACACCTGGTAAAAGACCCACTGTCTGTGAACCTAAAACAGACCCTTGTCCACGTGCCAACTCTGCTGTCCAAGTGTCTGGAGGCAATCCCATCTGCCCAGGTTGCAGACAGGATCCATGCCTAACCAAGCTCCTGGTAACAAGGAAGAAGAAGGAACATGAAAATGAAATCCTATAAAGTTGTCAACAATGAATTCTAAATGAATTCAGGCTGTCACCTAAAACCCTGAGAAAGGAATATCTCAGACTGTGGACCCTAAAGTAGCCCTGTAACCCAGATTGAACCTTACTCAACAGTGGTTTCTTGCCTGTCCAGGGACGCAAAGGAAGTTAAGTCCATTGACACCCCCACTTAGGTTTACCACTTTACTCAGCATCAAAATTTTAGGTATACCCAAAAGAAATAATTTAAAAAGGTCAATTCAATAACCTGTATACAAATGTTCATTGGAGCTTTATACATAATCAAGAAACTAGAAATAAATACAAATGTCCTTTAACAAATAAATGGAATGCTGAAACAAATTTTGGTTTAACAAACAAAAGATTTGAATTATTGATCCATGAAACAACATAGAAGGAAATTCAGAAACATTATGCTGAGTAAAAGCAGCCAGTTTCAAATGGTTATATATTTTGTATGAATCATTTATATGACATTTTGGAAGAAGCAAAATAATAGGAACAGAAAAATGAACCATGGTTTTGTAGGGTTTGGAGTGGGGAATGGCCATAACTGCAAAGCGACAGTGTCATGGAATTTTGGGAGGTGATAGAACTCACTTGTACACTAACTATTGTGGTATTGCAGGAATACATTCATGGTCATCTTGAAACCACACGGAAAATTCTATATCATCTTTGTTTTATTTTAAATTTGAAATTTTCAAATAAAAATAGGTATGAGTTTTTTACATGGATTCTACATTCTTCCTTTAGAAACAGACTCAGCTCCATATATTTTTCTGAACAGCAGTAACATACCGAAGATGTATGTAACCCCATGGCACTTGAAAATCCAGAGGTCTGTATGCAAAAAAAAAAACAAAAACAAAAAACAACAACAACAAAAACATGTGGTCATCATGCTCTATTTTATAAGGTAGTAAGCAGCCTCAGAAAAATGCATCAAAAGGAACATGAATAAAATGATATTTTTTGTTGACACACATTAATCTTAAATTTCATTTAATAGAAATTACTTTCTTCGGCATTGTTTTTAAAATGAATTTATACACATTTTTACACCTCCACCATTCCCTGCCTCTGGCAATCACTAATCTATTTTTGAGTCTATGATCTTGATTTTTTTTTTTTAGATTCCACATATAAGAGAGATCATATGGTATTTGTCTTTCTCTGTATGATTTATTTGACTTAGCATAATACAGCATCCTCAAGGTCCATCCATGTTGTCTGAAGTGGCAAGATATTATTCTTTTTTGTGGTGCATATCTATCTACCTATCTATCTGTCTCTCTCTCTATATATATACACACACATATATATTCATCCACCCATCGATGGATACTTAGGATGTTTTGATACTTTGTGTATTGCAAATTATTGCAGATAATGTTGCAATGAACATGGAGTGCATATATCTCTTTGAGTTAGTGTTTCATTTACTTTAGGTATATACCCATAATGGAACTGTTGGATCATATGGTAGTTCTATTTTTAATTTTTTGAGGAACCCCCATACTGTTTTTTCACTTTCAGTCTGTTTCATGTTTCCATACCTCTGGTTTTATTTTGCTCATTTGTTTTGCTGATTAGGTTCCACTTATAGGTGAGATCATGTGGTATTTGTCTTTCACTGACTGGTCCATTTCACTTAGCATAATATTATCCAGTTCCATCCAGTTGTCATGAAAGGTAACAGTTCCCTCTTTCTTTCTGCTGTGTAGTATTCCATCATGTAAATGTACCAGTTTTTTTATCCACTCATTTACTGATGGGCACTTGGGCTGTTTCCAGTACTTTCTGCTATGAACATGCACCAGTCTGCATTCCCACCAACAGTGTACTAGGGTTCCCTTTTCTCCACATCCTCACCAGCACTTGTTGTTTGATTTATTAATGATGACCATTCTGAGTGGTGTGAGATGATATGTCATTGTGGTTTTAATTTGCATCTCTCTGATGGCTAGTGATGCTGAGCATCCTTTCATATGGCTCTGGGTCCTCTGTATGTCCTCCCTGGAGAGGTGTCTGTTCAGATCTTTTGCCCATTTTTTAATTGGATTCGTTGTCTTCCTGGTTTGAAGTCATATGAGTTCTTTATATATTTTGGAGATTAAACCCTTGTCCGAATTATTATTGGCAAATAAGTTCCCGCATACAGTCAGTTCCTTTTTTATTCTGATGATGGTTTCTTTAGCCATGCTTTTAGTTTCGTGTAACCCCATTTATTTATTTTGTCCTTTATTTCCCTTGCCCTAGGAGATATATCAGCAAAAATATTGCTATGTGGGATATCTGAAATAAAAGCTTAAGAATTCTGCCTCCATAAGATAGGCAGGAAAATTTCAGATAACCCACAGGGGCAGAATTCTTAAGCTTTTATTTCTTCTGGTTGCTTTCACTCACAAGGCTGCCTTGTGAAATTTTCTCTTTCATTTTCCAGAAGATGGTGCTATAACTCAAGTTTGTGGTTTCTCCCTTGCCCACAGACCATGTCTGTTTTCTGAGCACCCTTACACCCTTACTGTCTACTGGAGCTTTCAAACATCATAGCATAGGGAAGCATATACAAGGAAACAGCCACAGAGTTGGAGGAGGTGTGGGTGTAGCACTCAAGAGTGTTGGAGGTGCCACTGACCCAGCATGGAGGTCCCTGGGTATAGTACTTGCAGAGGCTCCTGGGTGGATTTCCTGCTGAATGCAATTCCTTTAATGCCCAATACCTCTAAGTCACAGAGGTATTGCCTCAGTCCTCTGAGTGCTGTTGAAGAGAAATGCGTTTCTACATTCATGACCCACACAACTGAGGTAGTCTGGCAGTGACTGCTACTTTTTTACTCTGGAAGAGGTTACCACCTTTGGATAGATCAGTCCTATTCTTTGTTTCTTTGGGGGAGAGAGGGTTCTAGGAAAGTTTTCCATAGTGCTGCTACCAAATCTTTTCTTTCTTCTCTCCAGTCTCATGTGGAAATGCACCTCAGGAAGACTAGGCTTTTACTACTCTCTCCTGTGTGGGTACGTGCCCCGGTCATCACTCTCCAGTTTTCCCGAACCATAGTGAGAGATATCCGGGCAGTTTTGCTGTCTCTACTGGTTCCACAAGCCATACCAAGATCTTTTTACTTATTACCAGATGCACATGTTGGCAAGACTCCTCCAGGGTCCCTTGATGAATGGTGGTAGAACCCACAATACCCACAAAGTTGCTTTCATTCATGAATGGATGTCTGTTTTGCTGTTTAAAAAGGGGACTATAAAGGTATAATATCTTATGTTACTATGATCCTGACATAACAGCTCTATTTTATAAATGTTTGTTAAATTAATTAAAGATCCTCAAATATTATACTACAAAAGAATCAAGAAGGCAGTGGTGGTGCTGGTGGTAGTGGTGGTGTGTGTGGTGATCATAAAATGTAATCTCAGACATGCCCTGTCCCCATAGTTTCTGCTGTTGAAATTCTGAGATGAGCTCCAGGATTGGGGGTCTAAGAAACTGTTTGTTTAAAAAGAATCCTGTTTGATTCTAATGTAGATGGTCAACACACTGCACTTTGATAAAAACACACTTAGGTCGCTTATTTTATATGATAATTGTTATTTATAATATTTATTATAATAATCCTTTAAAAACAAACCTCCTTATAAAATTTCAAAATTATTTTTATTTATTGTCCCTATATACAGATACTTGTCCTCCTTTATATAACATCCATTTCAGTACAATTTTTAAGGTATATGAGTATTGTTTTGTGTCCACTGAAGTTACCTGTGACTTTGGAGCACTTAATAAGTTATAAACCTCTCTAATTATTAAATCTCGTTGATATCATTGTCTTCTTCTGGTCATTTTAACCTGTGTTGTAGCATTCTTCCTTCCATGTCAATTCTGTCATTGTTGTTTTATAATTATAAATACTTCATTATGATGATTAATTAAATTGATTAATGACTGTTTCCTGATAAAGGCAATAAATTGAGTGTCAGCACGCATAAGTTTTATGTTGACAATTGTTCAGCTGTGAAACATCAACTAAGTTACATATATTTTCTGGTCCTTATTTCCATGTAATGTGAATAGGGATAAAAAATTTCTGACATCTTCCCCATGTCTAAATGCTGATTCTTTGACTTATTTTGGAAAAAGTTAAACTGTTCCTTAAAGTTTTTATTGTAGAATCATTGCAAAACTTTAAAAAATATATAGTATTTATTTAGGAAGCTATTCACTTGAAACTTTCTGAAATGATAATTTACAAACTGAAATAACCAAATTAAAATAAGACCACTTCTTATAAAATCTTATAAAATTTTATATACAAATTCAGATAAAATTTTCTTTTCCATCACCTTTTAAAACTTTCCTCTTGACCTTAAGAAATCTTTTTAAGAACTGGCCAAGAAAAAATACTGTATTGGTATAAGTCTGCCCACGGTGGAACCATTTATTAATTTCTTAAAAATAAATGACAAAAAATTTTTCTATTGTCAGAAAAACCCTTATTCAAGCACAGGATTTGAGATGTGGATTTAGAGCTATCGATTATGCCTCCAGGAAATTATTATTATCTCAATTGTTCTGATATACTATTCTTGAAATACATTTGCCAAAAGTGTTGATATGCTTACATAGGCAAGAAAGGTATTGTATATGATCAGGAAAATGATATAAAAACTAAATATGTTTTTCTTTTGATTATATTAACTCATGAAAAAACACTGTTTAAAACTGTGACCATCACACCCTGCAATGTCAGAGCTAGGGAAGACCAGGATCTCTAAAATGGTAGAAGCTGTGGGGAACCAACTGTTACAGGTAGACTAAAAGAAATGTAACTCTCCGAAGATGATGGCTAAGAGCAAAGAAAAAAGTCAAAATGGATAAAATTATGAGAAATCTTAGAGGTGGGGAATAATTTTTGAAGCATGAAAGAAGTAAAAAATAGTTACTAAAATTTATTGAGTACATTCTCTGTGCCTGAAGCTTTTCTAACAACTTTATTTTTTTTTCATTTAATCTTTATGAAAATCTTAGGGGGCAGATCCTATTATTGTAACCACTTTATATATTAGTGACCAAAAACACAAATATTTCAGCAAATTGTTTGAGGTTAGATAGGCAGCAAATTCAGAGTTTAAGCCAAAGTTTCTGTTTCCATAGCCTGTGAATTTAAATGCTATATTATGTTGCATATTAATAAATACAAATACACAGCATGTTACCCATTATTTATCTATTCACTGAAGAAGAATTTGTGAACTCATATTATGTACTAGGAACTGTGCTTGGCACTGGGATTAGAGAGGCAAACAAAGCTAAGTCTAGAGAAAGAGATAAATAAATTCATAAATGCAAATTTTCATAATGACTTCGTGCATGCAGTGGAAGAAAGAGTATAACTTATTCCTCATACTGAAAATACTTAATTCTGTAAAACTGGAACAAAATGTGTCAATGAGGAGAAGGAGGAGTGGTAAGATAAATCATTAGAGAGGTAAAGACTAGCCATATCATGAAGAATATGATGAGTAGTTATGAGAGTTTAACAAATGTGGATTTTTATATCAATGCATATAAGGGACCAGTGAGAGGGGTTTTAAGCAAGGAAGGTACATGATCATATTTGTATTTTAGAATGATTATTATTGCTGTTTCTTAGAGAAACGTTTTGAGAAGTACCAAGAGGATATAGGGAAATCAGTAAAGATGTTGATGTTAACCAACAAGAGGGAAATGGATGGATTAAAAATATATAAAAATATAGAATTGACAGGACTTTGTGGTTAAGTGGTTGTGGTTGAAAATGCTGTGGTGATTGGTTGGTATTATACTTCAAAAGAAGGAGCATAGATCAACAGGGAAGGAGTGTGTGTGTACAGAGGGGTGTTGTGAGTCAGGTGAGGATATAAAGAGATCATTCTGTGACATTATGCTTCAATTATATGAGATAAATAGGAGTAAATATAGGTTGGGCTCTCAGAAGAGATTTTTGCTACGAAATCAGTTTTTAGAGTCATTAGCATATGTGTGGGTGTGGCTGAGCTTTTTCAAGAGAAATGCATACAGAATATTTTCAAAATCCTTACCTTAAGACATGGTCTACAAGTCTTACTGAGTTTTAGAATCATGCTGGGAAGTAGAAAATGCATATTCCCAGATCCACACATAGAGATTCTGACTTAGTCCACCTGATATGGAAATCAGGAATCTTTATTTTCTTTTTCTCTTTTTATTGAATATATTGGGGTAATATTGTTTAATATAATTACATAGGTTTCAGGTATACAGTTCTATACTACATCATCTTTATTTTGTATTGTGTGCTCAGCACTCCCCTTTAACCTCTTCTACCTCCCTCCACCACCCTTTCTTCTGGTAACCACCAGAGGTGGCTTGTGGGGTTGGATGAAAAAGGCAAAGGGTTTAAGGGAGAAAAACCTCATAGACTCCGGAGCCTTATTTTAGCTTATACCTTAAGTGTTTCTTATAGAAGTAAATCACAAAACACAATTTGAGAAACAGTAAGTAAAAGGTTAAACATGTGAAAGAATGAATTATTAGAAACAATGAGTGAATAATACTTTGCTTATTTATATTCATATTTCTCTAAGTCAATTATTTGGAAAAACATTAAAAATGCTTTTACAAATGACTTACAAGTAGTATTCTAGCTAACTCTTAAAAAGAAAAATAATTGATAATGATGTTGCAAAATTAATTCCAATGATCATTTTTTGGTACAAAGTAATTAAATTCAGAAGTAAGGTCTGTCAAGGCAAATAAACTATAGGAGTCTGTTTGAATTTTAATTACACTTTTCCTACGATGCAAATGTTAACAATAGCAGCAAAATAATCGTTGCTCTGCTGATAAAAGTGCCACATAAGTCTGTTCCCACAGAGCTCTAGATTTTTCAAAATAAATTTAAATTTAAACAAAACCACCTTACAAGAATGTTCAACTTCAATGCACATTGCTATTAACTGAACAAATGTTATGCTATTCTTACTTTATTAACAAAATCGACTATAGTATAAAAAGGTATCAAAAATATTACTGATTCAATTTAGTCTAGTGCCACTTGACAGTCCTGAAAATATGGCACACAAAGAACATTAATTGCTATCGACACAGTGATTTATTATTTTTGTTGTACTTGAAATTCTAAATGCATAACATAGAAAAATAACAAGAAAAAAGCCCTATAATTTAACTATTATATAGCAAGTAGACTTAAAGGCTCATGAATATGCATATAGTGCATTATTTCCCTCTTGTTTGGCCTCTGAAAAACCAGATTTTTTTATTTTGCTTTACAAACGTGAAATTAATGTATATTACCATTTGTTGAGTTTATGTCTTAATTGTGCTTTGTGACTAATAATTTATAATTGGAGCTTAATTTAAGAGACTAATAATTTATAATTGGAGCTCAACTTAGCAGAAAGTACTATTTTTTTATTTTTTTTAATTTATTCACTTTAGATAAACAGAGGAGGAGAGAGGGAGAGACATCAGTTTGTTGTTCCACTTATTTATGCATTCATTGGTTGCTTCTTGTATGTGCCCTGACTGGGGATCAAACCCACAACCTTGAAATATTGGGAGGACGTTCCAACCAACTGAGCTACCCAGCCAGGGGCTCAGACAGCACTATTTTGAAATAGGGTTTAGATTTATAGATCCTACATTGAAACTTGTTCCTTTTGAATGATTTACCATACTAATAATATAATTATTTACTGTGCTAAGTGGGGTTCATAAAATATTATTAAAGTAGGCATTAAGAAAAAATACAGAGTGAAAAAAGCAACAAGTGTGGGTTTAGTCATTTTTATTATAAAATTAAACAGTTTTTAAGCAAACATTTTTAAGAACATTTAGGAAATTCACTGAGTAAAATAAAAATCTAGAATCTAGATAATCTAGGTGTTTGAACAAGGCTTAAGAATCTAACTGAATCATTTAATTATTTTATCTCTATTAACTTATTACAAAAGAATAAATGAGCTAAAGACTGTGGATCCAATTGACAGATCAGAGTGGGACAGAGTTGAAAAGGAACTGAGTCATGGTGACGGACTTATGTTCCCACAGAAACCTTCATTTTGTTCAGTACAGTAGCCTATGTTCATATATGAATTCTTTTATTTTTCAAGTCTAGGAAAAAGAAGTACAGCCATTTAACAATATAAATAGAAGCATGTAACCTAGGAAAGCTTAAAAGGTTTCAGTGTGGCCTAGAATAAGTTGGACAGCAAGTAGAGGAGAAGAGAAAATTTATGTTCTAAGTGACAAAAAATCAGTATATATATAACATGGACATAGGTGGCATCAACAGAAATAAGAATACATATACATACAAATCCTTAAGAGCACTTGTAAAACAGCATCTGAATAAGTAACAATGCTTAACAGAGCACTTCTTATTAGAGGTAAGTGAATGAAGACGAGGAGAGGTAACAAGATACAATGTATTCCAGGTTTCATCTTTACTTTTACATATCAGCTTCACCCAGCAAGTATTCTGATTGCACATTTCTGCCAAATATAATGGTGTTCATATTTGCACATCTGCTGTTAAATGAGATGTTTTGAAATATTTTATTTATTTATTTTTAGAGAGGGGGGTAAGGGAGGGAGAAAAAGAGAGAGAGAAACATCAATGTGTGGTTGCCTCTCTTACGCCTATAACTGGGGACCTGGACCACAACCCAGACATGTACCCAGACTGGGAATTGAACTGGTAACCCTTTGGTTCCCAGGCCACCACTCAGCCCACTGAGCCACACCAGGCAGGGCAGCACACAAGATATTTTCAAATTAAGGTTATAACTTTGCAATCCTTAAAATTTATGATTAATTTAAAAGGCTAGAAATACTTCTAAAAGAGTCCTTAGAATAGTATAAATGGAAAAATATTAGGAGACCTGATTTAATATAACTAATTACATTAGCATATCATAAAGAAAAAGCATATGATCATAGTGAAAGATGCTAAAAATCCTATTTGATAAATTCCAAATTTATTCTTAGTTGAAAAATGTAATTTGTGACACATTAGACAGAAAAGGAATCATTCCTGATGTGATCAAAATATCTTCTAAACATAAAACAAACAATAACTCATTCAAAAAGTTCTACTGTCACTCCCATTAAGTCAAGGGCAAAAAGATAATGGGATATAACTGTACCTTGATTATTATATAAAAATATTCATTGGAGATTATTATCAATGCCATAAGGTCAAATACATAAATAAGAGGTATAACTTCCCATTACTATTAGTTGCAGATAATATAATTGCATATAATGAAAACACAAAACTCAATTATCAATTTAATTAATTGATTTAAGTGCTTAATATAAATTATATATATAAAAAATCAAGAACTTTCTTGTACATCAGGAATAAGCAGCTATGAATTAAAATAAATAAAAGAAATCTCCCTCTTATTAAGCACCCACACACAAATAAAAATACTAGATGTAAGCCTAATTAAAAATTATGAGAGTTGTGATGAGACCCAACAGTTTTACAGAAGGAGATAAGTATTTAAAATATTGAGCTTCTTTGAAGTTAAAAATGACAAAAGACTCAGGATATATTTTTAAGGATAATAATAAAAATCAGTGGCAGATATTGAAAACATACCATAAAAAAGAGAAAAACCTTAAAATCCTGCTGCAAGAACAAAATTGTAGAATAGAGTAGAAAGACCAGAAGTAGACTCAAGAATATGCTAAAGGCAGCTTAATATAAGTAGGGAAAAGGATGGATCATTTAGTAGGTGGTGCTGGGAAAGCTAGTTAATAGTTTGACAAAAAGTTAAATCCCTTCCTCATATAACACTAAATTATTCATATCCAAATAAATTCCACATAAAATAAAAATACAAAAGTCTACAATGAAAACATTTTTAAAAAACATATTGGTGAATATGTATATGTAGGAGGAAGGAATGGGTTTTCTGGTATAGCATTAAAGGCAGGGAACATTAAGAAAAAGACTGATAGATTACATTATATAAATATGTTTAAGCAGCTAGATGCTGTATTCCCCAAAACGGAAATAGATAGAAGTTAAATGCAAATGACTGAGAAATATTTGCATATGACAAATCTTTTACATATTGTACATGCAAAAATCTACTAGACTATTTTAAATCCAAGAGAGAAAAATATTCAACAGGAAAATGTGCAAAAAAGCATGTAGAGACTATTGTAAAAGAAAGAAGGAAGGAAGGGAGGGAAAGAAAAGAAAGAAGGAAAGAAAAGAAAGAAAGAAAGAAAAATGCAAATGACAATAAGGATATAATCTTGCTTGATTTTATTACCAATCAGTAAACATAAATTAAACTAGAATGAGTTATCATTGTTAACTCAGTATATTGGTGAAGGGATGAGGAAGAAGACAGCCTCATTCACTGTTGATTGGAATGTAAATTGGTTTGCTCTTGCTGTAGAATATTTTGGCAATATGCATCAATTTATATATATTCACTGACTGAAAAATTCTACTTCTAGAAATTTACCATAAATAGAAAATTTCATTAAAAAGACAATTTCAGAGGTGTGCAAAGATGCATGTACAAGAATATTCAAATATAGAATTGCTTATAATGCAAAAATATGTAGCTTTTCTAAGCATTCATCAGTGTATTTACAATTAAGTTAAACATACATAGAAATCTTATGTTACTATTAACATAATTTACATACACACAAATACACATATGAAGATAACTACATTTTTAAACCAGTTTTTTCTAAATAGAAATTATATGAAATCAAATTCACCCATCTTAAGTGAACATTTAAATCAATTCTGTTCAGTTTTATTGAGATTTAATTGATATATACCAATGTGTAATTTTAAGATATACAATGTAATGATTTAATATATGTATATATTACAAAATTATTACCAAAATAAGTTGAGTTAACACGTTTGTCACCTCACATAGTTACAATATTTACTTTCTTAGTAACTTAAAAAATTACAATACAGTATTGTTAATTATAGTAACCGTGATGGTACATCCTTAGAACTAATTTACTTATAACTGGAAGTTTGCACACTTTGACAACCTTTTTCCATTTTCTCCAAACCCCCTCCCTGTCCCTGGCAACCATCAATCTATTCTGATTCTGTGAGTTTGCTTTGTTGAGATTTCACACATATGTGATATCCTACAGTATTTGCCTTTCTCTGACTTATTTCACGTGGCATAATGTCCTGAAGGTTCATCCACGGTGTCCCAAATAACAGGACTTTTTTCATTTTTATGGATGAATTATTTAAATATAAATAATATATATTTAGATCTAAATTATTTTTATATAATATATATCGCATTCTCTTTATCCATTTACTTTTAGGTTGGTTCTATGTCTTGGCTATTATAGATAATATTGCAATAGACATGGACATGCAGATGTCTCTTTGATTGTGACTTTATTCCCTTTGGATGTATTTCCAGAAGTGGGGTTATTGGATCATATGGTAGTTATATTTTTCACTTTCTGAGGAACCCAAACTGTTTTCTATAGTAGCTATACCAATTTATATTCCCACCAACAGTGCACAAAGGTTCACTTTCCCGCACATCTTTGCAATCCCTTTTTATCTCTTTTTTTAAAATAATAGCCTAACAGGTGTGAGGTGATATCTAGTGGTTTTGATTTGCATTACTCTGATGATTAGTGATGCTGAGCACCTTTTAATGTATCTGTTGGCCATTTAAATACCTTTTTTTGTGAAAATGTTTATTCTGGAACTTTGTCCATTTTAACTGTAATTTTTTTTTGGTTATCAAGTTGTATGAGTTTTTACATATTATGGATATTAACCCATTCACAGATGTGTGGTTTGTAGATGTTTCCTCCCACACCATTGGTTGTCTTTTCACTTGGTTGACCTTTTCTTTTGCTGTGCACAAACGTTTTAGTTTGATGTTGTCCCAATTGTTTAACCTTGCTTTTGTGGTTTGGGTTTTGGGTGTCATATCCATAAAATTATTGCCAAGAGGAATATCATAGAGCTTTTCCCTTATGTTTTCTTCTATGATTTTATGGATTCAAGTTTTACATTTATATCCTTAATATATTCCCATTAAATTTTGTCATTGGTGAAAGAGTTGTGTGGCTATTTTCTTTTGCATGTGAATACCCAGTTTTCCCAGCATGATTTGTTAAAGAGACTACTTTTCCCTACTGAGTATGATTGACTCCCTCGGCAAATATTAGTTGAGTGTATATGCATGGGTTTATTTCTGGGCTCTCTATTCTTTTCCATTGGTCTATGTGTCCGTTTTTATGCTGGTACCATACTGTTTTGATTGCTATAACTTTTTAATATACTTTAAAATCAGGAAGCATGATACCTCCAGCTTTGTTCTTTCTCAAGATTGCTTTGGCTTTTTAGGGGTTTTTTTGTGGTTCCATATCAATTTTAGAATTATTTTACTAACTGTAAGAAATGTCATTGGAATCAATAGGAATTGCATTTAGTATACACGTAATTTGGGGTAGTATGGACATTTTAACAATATTATTCTTATAATCCATGCATACAAGATATATTTCTATTTCTTTGTCTTCAATTTCTTCATCAATGTCTTATAGTTTTCAGTGTACAGATATTTAATCTACTTGCATAAATTTATCCCTAAGTATTTTATTATTTTAATGCTGTTGTAAATAAAATTATTTACCTGAAATTCTAAACACTTTTATACTCTAGAAAACAGTCAAAAACTATGAATGGAAGGAAACTTTCTAAACCTTGTTTTTAAAATTTGCAGAAAATCTACATATAGTATCATGCTTAATTATGAAAGATGGAAAAATTTACCATTTATATCAGAAACACAACAGCGATATCTGTTCTTGTCACTTTTATTCAACATTGAATTGAGGTTCTACACAAAGCTAAAAATAATTTTAGCAAAGTTAAAG
>PVJD01014502.1:0-28858 GCA_004026545.1 Mormoops blainvillei
AACCAGTCCTACATTTGCGGACACTCGCATGTCAACATCTTCTCAGCTCTAAGCTGCTGATGCTTTGAAGCTCTGTTAGCACTTTGCAGAACACCGATTATACAGTATTAATTGACTGGTTTCTTTCTGTTTTCTTAATCTGAAATTGTCTCAAATCTCCTAGCATAACCACAAAGATCATTGCACTGCCACATGGCAGGGAGCTTTGCCAGCCTGAGGCTTACTCGTAGGTTGAGGTGCTGTTTTTGCTGAGAGAATTGCCATGCGATCTCCTCCTGCAGTAGGGGCTGCTGTAGACAGGCCCTTTGCAGCAAGCCCAGCAGTGTATGTGGCTCTTGGGCGATGGGATTCCTGTGACCTCACTACAAAGCGTTATCATCAGGCTCGTCTTACAGATGAGTAAACTGAGGCTCAGAGAGATGAAAATAAATTTGTTAAAAGTTGCACATACCTTATCAGAGGTGAGTTTACTATGATTGCAAACCCCACACTCTCCACCAGAACACAGCCCTGGTGTTCTTCTTTCTGTACAGCAGTTTGCCGCCTCCAAGGTCCTAATTACTTCTTAGGCTGTACCGCCCTTTGGCTCTTTGCTCGTGGTTGTGCGTGTTATCTTGAAGTTCAGTTTTCTTTCTGTGTTAGGCTGTAAGCCTGTGAGGGTCAGAAACATGTTTTATGCTTCCTGTATGTGGACTGTGCTACTTACTGTGTGGAAAGGCTGTATGTGCTCCAGAAACACTTAGCGATTATTAAAACTTCAATTTCTGATAAAATTTCAATAACCTGTAATAAATAAGCATTTCTCTGTTCTGATGTATACTGTGGACATAGTCCGACATACGCTAAGACTTGCAAGACAAGTTTATTCCAGATACCTCTTCCCTCAACACATTGGCTCTTCAGCCGCAGCGCACAGAGTAAAGCAGGTCTTGTTTATCCTTCGCTTGGCTGCTGCGAGAGAGCAGCTGCGGAAAGGCGCTGTAAATTGTCAGGCACCCTGTAAATTCGAGTGCTGATGATAATCACCATTTATTATTACTGTGGAAATTTGGGAGAATTAATTAAAAACAACAACAACAACAAAGAAGTGCAAAAGGACCACATTGAAAACAAGAGAATTCTGGACCAGTGTGTCCCATTTCCCATGTGACCGAAGGCAAGACATTTAATCTTTCTTATTTTAGTTTTCGTTTCTAAAACAGATATTCTGTCTTTATTGGTCTCGGAGGAGTGAAAATAAGTTAGAATTTCTGAAACCATATATATAGTTCTTATGGAAAAGTGCTATAAATTTCAGAGTAGCATTGTTATTATTAAAGTGAAACCAAAAACTGATATAATATAATGAAAACATTAAACTTTATCTTATTTCTGGGAAGACTGTTATTCAATCTTTTCTGAGTTTGCAGTGAGTAGCTTGAGAAGCTGATGATAAGATGTAAAAGGACTGAACTAGACCCAGAGCTCCAGACCTCCATCAACTCTGTGAGGATATCCGTGTCACCAAAAGAGCCATCGCTAGCAGGCTCCCTCCATTAAATCTTTACAACCTGCACATTTATAGCTCTGTCAGTGAGGCCCAGGCTTATCCGCATATACCAACTGAATATGGAAGAGAAATAATTGGTGATGTTGTCAGTAGTTGGCAGAAAATTTGAACTTGGAATACAACTCTTTCTTAGGGGTGACTAGCAAAGGCTTGCAGGCTTGCTTTTATCTCCCTGTTGACTGCCAAGTTGAATACTCCAGCATAAAATCTACATGAACGTGAAATGGTCATTTCAGAGCTGGGTACAGTAGGCTTTAAAAGCTATCTGATTCTATATCCAATTTTATAGTTCATTTTGCAATTCTGAGTTTATTTGAAAAAGCTAGTACTATAATACAAATGTGTACTGCTTCTGTCCTTGTTTTATGTATAACACAGTTCCCCAAATAACATTGTTTCATTCATTCAATGTCATTTTGTGATAATGTTGTTAAGATGTGGGAGAAACTTAACTCTGGTTTATATCAATCAACCTATGGTGAAATTGGTTTTGTTATAAGTTGTTCTGCTGATGTTTCAAGAACCTTTTGATGATGTTAAGGGCTTACTGTATCTATATTGTTGCAATGCTCACATGCATTGTTGGTGCCAATTTAACAATTTTAGTAAAAATAAACAAGTAAATAAATATTCCTAGATTATCTACCTATCAAGGAACATTAAAAAATCTTTTGGTTTCTGGTTACAAAGGAGTGTTTCCTTTATACTTGAGTTTTGGAATCTTATCTTTGACTGTTTCTATTATCAGATTAGGCAAACTCCCAAGAGCCTCAAAAAGTGAGTAATTAATAGATATTTTTGAATCTTTTTTTCCCTAGTTGCAATGTTCAGTTTGATTGTTTATTGGTGACAGCAGGCTAAAACAAATTGGGCTATATGAGATCCCTTGTTTTTTTTTTTTGTTTTGTTTGTTTGTTTGTTTGTTTTTTAGAAGAAAGTATCAGCTGGGGTTCAGTCAAAGACATAGACCCTCTATATCTGATATGGAGACAGAAAATTATCATAGGGCTTAAACATTATGATATTATGTGAACTGGGGAAGAATTCTGTGGAAGGCTATTGTCTCTGCGTCTGTTATGACTTGAAGCAGCTGTTGGTCTACGGGGCTGGTGGTCAGGTGGAAAAGCTGAACATGAACTGGGGGAAGGCAGAGACATGTTGGAAGCCATGAGGAGAGTACGGACCAGCTTTCCTCCAATGATTTTTTTCATCACCTCAATAAACTTCAGTGATGCAGGTGACCAGCAGGAAAATCTGATACCCTTAGCCGGACATGCAGAACTCTGAGAAGGTGCTGAGGAGAGCTAAGGTGCCGTGGGAGCTGCAGAAACTGAACCACACTATCAAGGGGTGCTAGTAGACCATGACAATGTGAGTGGGCTGCACCAATGCCTCACACTCTCCACAGAGTTTAGAGCACAGCAGGTACTGTTTCACTTCTGCCTCTGAAATCTCACATTTCTCTAGTGGTCAACCCAGACTCAAACCCATGAGCACATGGGGAATAGAATTTCAAGAAATACAGTTCCACCTGATCTAAGTTGACACAGTTAAAGCCACCACAGGAAAATTTTAAGACATTGTGGACCAGTGATCGAGATCAACAAATAGAGGGGGTTACATGCCGTACTCCATATTAAGCACTTCAGAAACAGCAGAGAACAAAAACAGATTGGATCTTTGCCTTTAAGGAGCTTGCAATCTTGTGGAGAAGATAGATAGCAAATGAACCATAAGTAAAAACATAAATTATTACAATTCTGAAATTGTAACAGAGGGAATTAAAAGGATACTATTACAGAGAATAATAGGGGGATGATTATTCTGATGAGCAAGCCGGGTAGGGCAATTGTTAAAATTTCATGGGCAGAAAGGCAATAGTCATTGCTGGGGAAACATGTCAGAAAAGACTAAATGGGTGGTGTGAAAATAGGAAGTGGGAAGTTCCTCATTATATTGCAGAGAAAGAAACAACCACATTTGCTATTAGAACAGATCTGGAGGACAAGGGTAAAGCAAATTCAAGGATGGTCATCAGGTTTTTAGCCTGAGGTTATTATGTAGGAAGACCAAAGGAGGACTCCTTTGGAGAGGTGGAATCTAGCATTAAGTGGTGAACAGGATAATTAGGGATATTCAATTAGAAATATCATGTTTGTTGTCTATAAAGTCTGGAGCTCAAAGGCGAAGTTGAAGAATAATACAGTGGGGTTATAAATTTGGGAGCTACTCTTACAGAGATGGAATTTAAAGCCATGGTATAAAAAAGAAACCTTGTAGAAAGGGAAATGTAGAAAGAGAAGATGGAGGATCTAGCATATAGCTCTAAGTAACTAAAATTTAGAGAATGGGTAAATAAGAAGGATATGTATGGAAATCAGTTAAGTATAAAATAGTAGGCTTTGGAGTTATAAATGTAAAGAAAATAATATTTTGGCTAGGAGAGAATGTCAATCATCAGTGAGGGAGAATTAGACCAGAGGTAAGTTTTAAAGCATTTTGGTTTCAGTAATGCTTTACAATCTTAAATATTATGGAGAACCCCAAGGGACTTCTGTTTTTTGTGGGTCAGATCTATTAATGTTTACCATAATAAAAATTAAAAAAGAAATATTTAAAGCATATATTAATTAATTTAAAAATAGCAAAAATGAAACAATTTCATATTAATATACAACATACTTTCTTGAAAAATAACTTTTCCTTAAAACAAAAATATTCATAACTGAGATGAGTTTATAGTTTTGCAAATCTTTTTAATGTTTGGCTTAATAGAAGACAGTTGTATACTCATATCTGATTCTGCATCCAATCTGTTATGCTCTCTTGTTTGTTGAAGCATATGAATAAAACCTGTTCTCACAAAAATATAGTTGAAAAACAGAATAATATTTTAGTGGCCTTTAAAAGTAACTGTAGATATTCTTCCAAATTATACCCAAACTCAGTAAGTGACCATTTCTTAAGAATTAATTATTATATAGAATCTGAAACCATATTAGTGAAAATTTAATATTCTGTTATATTAAAATCTATTGGTCTATTTTATCCATTGAATGGATATTTTTGTCTATGTATAATTTTGTAACATTATTCATTAGTCCCTAGGAAAATATTGGTTTACTGAATTATACGCATTGATCAAACATTGTCATATTCCATTTTATAGTATTTAAAAAGTCATATTCACTAACAACACCTATGATGATCAGTATTATTATAAGAATGGACTTTAATCCTCAACAAATTATTGGCAAACCACATCTAGCAACACATTAAAAAGATCATGCACCGTGATCAAGTGGGATTCATCCCAGGGACACAAGATGGTACAATATTCGCAATCAATAAATGTACTACATCGCATAAACAAAAGGAAAAACAAAAACCAAATGATAGGATCAATAGATGTGGAAAAAGCATTTGATAAGGTACAGCACTCATTTATGATAAAAACACTCAGCAAAGTGGGACTAAAGGGGGCATACCTCAACATAATAAAGGCCATATATGAAAAACCTACAGCCAACGTCATACTCAATGGGCAAAAACTAAAAGGTTTCTCACTAACATCGGGAACAAGACAAGGATGTCTGCTTTTAACACTTCTATTCAACATAGTATTGGAAGTCCTAGCTGCAGCCATCAGACCAGAAAAAGAAATAAAAGACATCCAAATAGGAAACGAAGAAGTAAAACTGTCATTGTTTGCAGATGACATGAGAGTGTACATAGAAAACCCTATAGACTCCATCAAAAAACTACTTGACCTAATAAGTGAATTTGGCAAAACAGTGGGATACAGAGTTAATATTCAGAAATCAAAGGCATTTTGTTATATCAACAATGAAATATCAGAATCAGAAATCAGGAAAAAAATCCCATTTACTATAGCAACAATAAAAATAAAGTACCTAGGAATAAACCTAACCAAGGAGGTAAAAGATCTGTACTCAGAAAACTACACAACACTGAAGAAAGAAATTAAGGAAGATACAAATAAATGGAAACATATACCGTGTTCATGGATTGGAAGAATTAACATCATCAAACTGTCCATGCTACCCAAAGCAACTTATGGATTGAATGCAATGCTTATTAAAATACCAGTGATATATTTCACAGATACAGAACAAACATTTCAAAAATTTATGTGGAATCATAAACAACCTCAAATAGCTGCAGCAATTTTGAGAAAGAAGAACAAAGTAGGAGGGATCACAATACCTGATATCAAACTATATTATAAGGCCACTGTAATCAAAAAAGTTCGGTACTGGTACAAGAACAGACACATAGATCAATGGTCTAGAATAGAGAACCCAGAAATAAACCTGTGTCTCTAAGGTCAATTAATATTCGCCAAAGGGGGCAGAGGCATAAAATGAATTAAAAATAGCCTCTCCAAAAAATGGTGTTAAGAGATCTGGACAGCTACATGCAAAAAAATGAAACTCAACCACCAAATTACACCACACACAAAAATAAACTCGAGATGGATAAAAGACTTAAATATAACTCGCGATACTATAAAATTCCTAGAGGAGAACATAGGCATGAAAATCTCAGATACCCTATACAGCAATATTTCCACCAATATGTCCCCTAGAGCAAGGGACATAAAGGAAACAATAAACAAAGGAGACTTCATCAAAATAAGAAGCTTCCGTATGGTTGAAGAAAACATCAGCAGAATGAATAGGGAATCAACCATATGAGAAAACTTATTTGCCAATGGTACCTTGGACAAGGGTTTGATCTCCAAAATATATAAAGAACTCACTCAACTCTACACCAGGAAGACAAACAATCCAATTAAAAAATGGGCAAAAGACCTGAACAGGCATTTCTCCAAGAAGGGCATACAGAGGGCCCAGAGGCATATGAAAGGATGCTCAGCATCACTAGCTATCAGAGAGATGCAAATTAGAACCACAATGAGATATCGCTTCACACCAGTCAAAATGGACATCATAAACAAATCAACAAACAACAGGTGCTGGCAAAGTTGTGGAGAAAAGGGAACCCTAGTACACTGTTGTCGGGAATGCAGAGTAGTGCACCGCTGTAGAAAACAGCTTGGAATTTCCTCAAAAAACTAAAATGGAACTGCCTTTTGACTAGCAAATTCCACTGTTGGGATTATACCCTAAGAATCCCAAAACACCAGTTCAGAAGAACCTATGCACCCCAATGTTCATAGTGGCACAATTTACAATAGCCAACAATTGGAAGCAACCTAAGTGCCCAACAGTAAATGAGTGGATCAAAACACGTGGTACATTTACACAATGGAATACTATGCAGCAGCAAGAAAGAGCTACTACCCTTCATGACAGCATGGATGGAATTGGAGAGCATTATGCTAAGTGAAATAAGCCAGGTGGCGAAAGACAGATACCATATGAACTCACCTTTAAGTGGAACCTAATCTACAAAATAAACAAGCAAGCAAAATATAACCAGCAACATTGAAATAAAGGACAAATCGACTGTAACCAGAGGGGATGGGGGAGGGGGTTCTTAGGGGAAAAGAAGGTGAGGGTCATCAAGAACACGTATAAAGGACCCATGGACAAAGCCAAATGGGGGAATAATTGAGAGTGGGAGGTGGGGCAGGGGAAAGTGGTGGTGGGAAAATGGAAACAACTGTACTTGAACAACAACAACAACAAAAATAAGTGCATAATAAATGAATTAAATAATTCAAAAAAAATGTTTTAGGTACCTCAGCTGTCCCCAGAAAGGGATAGGGACCCAGCATGGTCTGGAATGTATGGGTTCTTGACTTGGTGCAGGAAACATTTCATAACACAAGTCCAGATGTTTTCAGAGTATGTTTATTAAAGCTGGGGACTTTGAGACAAAAGGAAGGGCTTAAGGTGAAAGAGGCAAGATTACAGCAACAGGAGTGAGACTAAGTAGAGTTGCCTTGCTCTTTTGGAAGTGTGAGGAAGAGTCGAGCTTAGGCAAGGCTGCCTTGGTTCTTTAGAAGGGAAGTCACAGAGGCAGAAGTGAACCAACTGGCTTGTGTGGACTCAGGAAACTAGCTACTGATGCAAAAAAGAGGGCTGTAGGACACAGATTCAGGAGGTTAGTTTGGGATGAACTGCCACTGCCCGCTGCTCCCTGGTTGTAAGTCTTGTGGGAATCTTTAGAGCTTAAGAGAAAGAAAGCAAATATACATGTCTGAGGAAAGTGGGGGTGGGGGTGAGGGGAAGGTATGGTTATGCTCAAGAAAAAGTGTGCACTGGGTCCTTTGTCTTAAGAGTTTTCATCTGTTCTTTGAAGATGGAGAATTTATGGGAGGTCTCAGGGGAGGATCTTAATAGAATATCGACTTTCAAGGTGTGGCCTTTAATATGCTGATTCATCAAAATGAGCCTATAGAGGAGACAGAGTCATTCTCTGGTCAGTTTTACCTTCAAAGAATGTCGCTGGAGAGAGACCAGGCCTGAGGCAGGTCTGCCCCAGCCGGGTCTGGAATGTGCATACCATTTGCACTTAGGGGTCCTTGGTTAAGGTAGATAAGATCTTGTGGTTTATTAGCTGGCTGTAAATTGCTCAGCAGTTTGCTTAGCTATTTGTCTCTGTTTCCCCATTCCATTTGCCAAGGAATTTTCCTAGCTTCTTATTAACCTGCTTCACAGGTGTCTCTGGGCCGCATTTTGAGATAGGGTAGACAAAGGTAGAAAATTAGTCATTGGTTTTGACAACCTGGTGCTAATTTGGTAACTTTGGTAAAAGCAGTATTGATGGAAATATGGAGACAAAACAGAGATTGGAATGAGTTAAAGTAAGGAAATCTTAATTTCACAAAAGAGTACTCATCAGAGACATTTATTTGTGGAGGAAAAATGCAGAAAATTGGGACAGTAGCTGAAAAGAATGTGTGGCTAAGAGAATTTCATTGTTTTGCTTTGGTTTGTTTTGAAACACAACCACATATTTGCATGCAGATGAAAACATTTGACAAGACTAAAAGAGGTGGGTAGGATAGGAGAAAGAGGAGATACTTGTAAGAACAAAATCGTTCTGAAGATATGAAGAGATTATATTTGTTAAAATGGATTTGCCTTTAATAAAAGGGCCCTAAGATAAGAAGCTAAGTTCAGTTGCTGATATATTTGTGATTGTGGAATTAGATGGCTTTAATTTTCACAGAGAAGTAAGAGATGAAATTACCAGCTAAAATTTGGGCTAAGAAGAAGGGGGTGTGGAGATTTAAAAACAATTTAAAGTATGAAATGTTTGGGAAGGGATGCCTATGAATTTAGAAGAGGAACACAAGATTTCATGGTTGTCTGGACAGAGGATGCTTTATGTCATATACTTAAAGTGAAATCAACTAATTGCATGGGTGGTTTTTGTCCAGTACTGTTTAACTCTTTGGCTGTAAGCCTGAAAACTGTAGATGGTTGGGTTAATACAGGATTGGAATTTTTGAAGATGATGGAAGAATGGATAGAGGCAAGTAACTTCAGGATATTTGCAAAGGGTTAATTATAATAATTAATGAATTAAGATGATTTGCAAAGATTTAATTGTGACCAAAAAATTCATTTATTTTTTTCCCTATGGTGGCTCTACTAGTGCTCAGTTGTCTTTAACTTTATGCAAAACAATTTTGTTAGGTTGTATTGTGACAGTTGTCATGTCAGCATACATTAAAAAACCTTATCAAAACTGGTGAATTTTTGTGTAGCCATTTTAATATTGAAGGTGGAAGAAAATATGCAACATTTTTGGCATGTTATGTTTATCATTTAAAGAAATGTAAAAATGCAACTGAAATGCAAAAAAAAAAGATTTGTGCAACATATGGAGAAGGTGCTATGACTGATCAAATGTATCAATGTGGTGCACAAAGTTTTACACTGGGTATTTCTCTCTGGATGATGATCCGAGGTCTGGTAGACCAGTTCTCATTAGTTGAGAACGATCGACATTATACCATGTGGGAGATAGCTGACATACTCAAAATATCCAAATCAATAAAGTTATTGGTGAAAATGAAAAATGTGTCTTTTGTTTTGTGGAAAAAACTAAACAGATTTTTGGCCAACCCAATAGATTGATTACATATGATCTGAACTGGCCAATGAGGAAACTGAAGCTAAGAGGAGATTGATGAAAAGTGATAAAGATCTGGGGTCAGCGAATTGAGGATCACTACTGAAGGAGAACACTGGTAAGAGGAAATAAGGAGATGGAGCAGCATAAAAGACTTGCATTTTAATATTTAAATTTAATTGGTGTTGCAATTTCTCATGTAATTTCTGTGGTATAACCGTGGGAATAATTGTTAAGTGGAAAAGAGATAAAATGAAATATGGCAGTAAAGAAACTGAAAGTGCAGTATTTTTGTGAAATATATTATCCCTGTAGTTCAATGATAATGATGATGGTGTTGGGTAGAAGAGAAAACTGAGTCATATATTGAAACCAGATGAAGGGTTATGAAGATTATGATGGGAAACCAGTCAAAGCTAAAATAAGATTCAGAAAGTGATGTGGAGACCCAAGACACTCAGCAGGTAAAGAACCAGGGAGGGCTGACAGAAGATAGGAATGGTGGGCTGCCTGAGATCTGAGTGAAAATGAAGCTACTGAGAACAGCTGGGCAGATGTGACTCTGATAAACACATTAGAGCTTGTATCCAAGAAAAATAACATTGTGATAGTTTTTGCTTGGCATGTCCAGGAACTTCTACACTAAAGGCATCCCCATAAATGAATCAATCGAACTTACCCCCATCAGCTAGAATTTATGAACTATATTGCTTATCATTTCTCTCTCTCAGTATTCGAAGCTTAATGTCTTAAATTAGAAGCAAAAACAAACAAAATCAACTAAATTCACATCTCTGGCCTATAATTTCCAAATTTTAAAATAATCTCTGGTCTATAATTTCCAAATTTTTAAATAAAAGGTTTAGAAGAGATGATTTTGAAAGTGTCACTCAACTATATATTTCTTCTAATTTAAAAGAGAGCCACTGGAAAAATACATAGTGGAAGAAGGTCAGATTTAAAAAATGAGCTCAATAAACATTTACTCTGCTTACCTGTCACATTATAAAGATGTTTAGAAATTGATAATACTCATATATCACAAGTATATGGAAAAGCTCTTTAATATGCTACTGAGAAACATCTAATGGTTACGGAAATGTGTTAATAGTTACTAAGAGCCTTAAAATTATCTTTCACACTGTTACGAAAATTTATACTAAGGAATGATTTTACATATGGAAAAATGTGCTCTTAAAAAGTGTGTTGGGATATATGGTTTATATATTGAAAATTTGAGAACATACTTAATGTTTATTTCTGATAGAAACTATACCTAGTAAACAGAAAGCAATGTTTATGAAAATATTGTTTATTATAATATTGCTCATGATAAGCAGAAAATTAAAGAAAATACTTAAGATATGTTAAAGAAAAAGGAAAAAATAGAAATTACATAGGCAATATAACTTCAGCCACATAAAAAGCAAGGCCAACCTATGCATAGAAAATAGAAGACCAGAAACAGATAACTCAGAGTTACATTTGATAGGGAAAACTGCAGATTATCCTTTTCTCCTGTCTACATTTCTATATTTTCAAATTTTCTTTAATAAGATAATTGTAAAAGCAAACATTAAATGGTATTTCAAACAAAAGAAAATTTAAAAGCTGTGAGTGTCTTGTCCCTTGTCAGAGACAGAAACATGAAGTAGGAAAAAGCTGTCATTTTTATGCCAGGAATTGAAGGTAATTCACCCTAGGTAGCAATCACACATTATTCCCTTTCTAGAATGCAGATAAATATTCCCCCCTTCACCAAACACAATTTATTGCAAACTCAATACCGCCTGTATAAGGGAGCAGGTGTAATTAATAAAATACAGAGCTCTGGGAGATTGGAATGTGTGCTCCTCTATGAACTTCAAATAAATTTCTTTTTTTTCCAGAATACCAAGCTGTTCATTCATGTTACAGTGAAGTGGCTTTTGACTTCCATATTTATAGTTGCAAAATCTAGAATCTGTTTCTGGCTAGATAAATGTTTCCAGGATCTTATATAAAAGATGAAAACCCTGAAATGCCAGCATAGCCTTGCAGATGTCAAAGGGCACCAAATGTTGTTATTCTTTCCTGAATTGGAAAGAGAAAAGTTAAGACCTGTTTTATTGAGTTCCATGTTATGTCTCTCCATTGGAATTCAGATCTGATCAGCCAGTAGTAGGTCAAATAAAAAGGGCTAGCAACTCAATTCTGATCCAAAATTGTGCTTTTATTCTGAAGCAGCCACAACTTTCATGCTTGGGGAGTTAAATTTGCTTTATTATTTGAAATCAAACCTCTGCTCTGTGCCCCTGGGCTGGATAATTATTCTTTTAGAGGGAATTAGTCTTCTGATGACACATTAAGAGGTTCTTTTAGAAAACAATACATTTTTTACATTGGACTAAGTCCCAGGATATTTGAAATTAGTGTAAGTAATGGTTGGAAAGTCCCCAAATGATGGCTGTAAATGACACCAAGAGGCAGGCTCAGTGGAAGCAGGGACTTAATGGGCACAGAGACAGACACCCTGCAGAAGCAGAATGCCATGCTGAAAGATTAAATGACCAGTGTCTAAGGGGCTGGTTGCTACCATTTGAGATTTATTGAAGCTGTTCTAGAATGCTTTTCTCAAAACCAGTGCTGGCATTTCAAACCGTGCTTCCAGGGCGTTTGGCTCACAACAATGAAATTTGACTCTGAACAAAACATTTTAGGTATGGTGGCTAGAAACACATTCACCTTATACAATTCTTTCTCTCCCTGTGTACTTTCTTCCCTTCGGGGTAGATGCTATAATGATAAGCAAGCATTATTGTTGGATCTCTGAACACGACTTTCATATTAATGGAGTCCCAGATGGTTTTCTAGAATGTAGATGAGAAAAGCCACAAATTGCTATTATATGGGAGAGGTGTTTTACAAACATTGGGAAGTATTATAACATTAGAGAAAAAACAATTTTTCTTTTTAGCATTTTGCACCAAGTGCCTTATATTAACTTGGAGATAGCAATTGATGACTGGGTAGTTGCAAATATATTGTCAAAGAATAATTTAAAATTGGTCCCTAAAAAAAGCAAAAAATGCAAAATCATTAGGTTTTACTCTTTTACTCTTTCATTCTTACATTTGTTAAAAAAATTATTCTTTTTTGGAGGGCTTTTTTTCCTCTCATTTGCTCTTTGTGAATATTCATTTCTCAAGGCTCTAGCCATCATTCAGTTCTATTTCCTTTTCCACCTATCCTTTCAGCCAATACTGCTAACTTCCCATTTTAGATAGGTAAATGGCCCTGCACTAATGTTCTAAGACCTTGGTTCTGTGACCTAGAGACAAAGTGGGGAAATGATGAATTTTCTGTCAGTTACAACCTTTGCCCATTTACTTGTTTTCTTTGGAAGAAATTCTCTGCTCTAATATGCACACAGTTCAAGGCAATGCTTGACTATATACTGTATTTCTGAGCTGCAAAGGGATCTGAAGATACACATTAGTATACAAAGAAGGGACACGACAGATTGTTGATTCTGAATTCTAGTTGAAACTCCCATGCTAGTTTGCTCATTTTTTTAAAAAATAAAGGCCCTACTTATATTTATCATATAGGTAGTTTTGGTCTTGTGATAGAAGCTCAGTAAATATTCTATATGCCCAACAATAATTTAAATGATCTTAGAGAGTCATATGTTCCTATTTCTTCATTATCTTGGTGCTGTATTGTGTATATTGTAAGTTGTAAGAGATATGGAAAAAATCAGTGAATTAATGCTTCCTGAACACTATTATGTGTTAACTGGGAAGAGTGATATGGAAGGAAGATAGGATGACAATGACATTTGTGGCCTAGTTTGAGTGATTGGAAGTCAAACACCTATAGGTACAAATTTTTAGATAGTATGGATTTGTTTAAAGAAAAAGGAAAAGCACATATAGTCAACAAAGGTATGGTTTTAGGATTCAGTTGCTAGAAAGCAAATAAGATCACATTTGGGATTTAAAAACACTTGCATGTTTAGCTATAAAAAACAACTCTATCAGCTATCCAGGATCATAGAATAACATCATTCTACCTCATCCTAAGGATATGAGATTATAAAATTCTAATTGCAATAGTAGAAGAACTTCTCCTAACTTTACTTTCAACCCTAGCTTAAATTTTCTAGAGTGGTTAGGATCAACTGAGGCCTGGGGAGGAAATTGAAACTGAGGAAGGGAAGTTCTGGAAAGGAGTTTCAAAATGGGCTGGAACTGGGGCCTGACCTACGAGATCTGAGCAATCCCTGGAGAGGACACAGAAAACATAAAATGAATTTGGTTAATTTTTTTGGCACTACACAGGGTAGACATAGAGTCAGAAATTGAATTCCATTCTAAGAATATTGTTTTTCCACCCTGAGCAGTAAATTTTTTTAACCACAGAAATACTTACTTCTAAATAAAACATAACTTCTTTTTACTTAATACTCTTTAATAGTGGTAACACTAATAGCTAATATTTCTGAGTGTTTACTATGTGCCAGGTGCTAGCCTATACGCTTTATATATTTTTTAAAGATTCAATTAATTAATTAATTGAAGAGAGAAGTTAAGGAAAGGAGAGAGGGAGAGAAACTTCAATTTGCCGTTGCCTCTCTCACACCCCCAACTGGGGACCTGGACCACAACCTGGGAGTTGAAACAGTGACCCTTTGGTTCACAGGTCGGCACTCAATCCACTGAGCCACACTAGCTAGGGTTTATTTATTTATTTTTAGAGAGAAGTTGAAGGGAGGGAGAAAGAGAGGGAGAGAAACAGCAATGTGTGGTTGCCTCATGTGTGCTTCCTTCTGGGGATTGGTCCACACCCCAAGCACGTACGCTGACTGGGAATCGAACTGGCGACCCTTTGGTTTGCAGGCCAGCACTCAATCCACTTAGCCACACCAGCCAGGGCTATATACTTTATATGTATTAACACAATGTTTACCATAATCCCATGATGTAATTATTCTACATTGACAGTTGAAGAAACTGAAGTGTAGACAATTCAGATCATTTTTCCACACACACAGCAAAAAGTGGTGTATCTGGGATTTTAACCCAGGGGGTCTGATCCAACACTGTATCCTTAGCCATGAATCTAAACCACCCCTAATGCACCAGTGCTGTCATTCATTATAAACATAAATATTTCTTCATTTTTTTATGTTAATTTACATACTGAGACTTAAAAGCATTTATATGGAAGTAAATTCAAGGAAAACAAATCCAGTACCTTATTTTACAAAAGAGGAAACTGAAGCCTCGAAAATGCAAACTCGTGTGTCTGACCTTAGCCAAGCTGGTAGGAGGGAGCTGGGTCCCACCTGCATGCCGCTTTACAACCTCCAAGCCCCGTGTACTGAACACTGTTTGGTAAGGCTGCAAAAAATCTCAGCCTTGATTCTGGTGGTTCTTTATTTCGCCACATGTATCAATTATATGTATACATACATGTATGGATATGTGTGCATAAATCTGTGTGTATGAAAACACATATGTACTCATGTATATAAACTATATAATGTACACACATATACATTAAAAGTTAGAGATTTGTTTTAGGTCATGCTTTTTCAAGGTCTAATTATGCTTTAGCACTTCCTCATCCCTCCATCCTGCCCTCTCCCACAAAGCAGGCTGAGAGCCTTTGTGCTGTAATCATGCTTCAGAGCCTCTTGGCTGAACTTACTGGGACTCTGTGTCTTCAGTAGCCTCTGGCCCATTCACTCATCTGTTTCTTTGGAGATGGATAGAATCAGAAAACTGAAAGATGCATATTCTTTTTCTTTTATTTTAGTCATTTGAGCCTTGCTTTGCTGCTTAGCACATTTCTATTTAAAGACAGAAGATCGGTGAATATATGGGGGTTATCTTTCTTTCCCATGCCAAAAGATTAAGTGAGCTTATTCATTTTTTAAAAATCTGACGCAAGAAGATCTATATTAAATTTTTGTTTTGTTGGGCAGACTTTTATTATTTCTTTCTACATCCTACTGCAAACATCTACAGCTGTTATATAGTGTTTTTGTATGATATCAAGTCCTCACTTTCCACTGTATCCAGGTCAGATACTGTGGTATATTTTCAATCCCTTGAAAAGAACTTAACTCCCTTGTCTCTCTTTTCTACTAGTAGACTAGCTTAGTCAAACTTTGAGCTGGACTAAGCTCAACTAGCTATCTAATCTACATTAAAGAGAAAGAACTGTCAATTTTATTGATTGTTTTCCATCAAATTCATGAATATGAATATAAAGGGGAATTGAATGTTCACTTGCATTTCTTTTTTTTTAAAGATTATTTATTTTATTTTTAGAGAGGGGAAAGGAGGGAGAAAGAGAGGGAGAGAAACATCAATGTGTGGTTGCCTCTCACATACCCCCTACTGGGGACCTGGCCCACAGTCCAGACATGTGCTCTGATTGGGGAATCGAACTGGCGACCCTGTAGTTCGCAGGTACTGAGCTATACCAGCTGGGGCTCTCCTGCATTTCTAGTTTGCTTGCTTAACAAACTTTGACTGTTTTATGCCTGACAGACTACAAAGCTTCCATACCCCTGCCATGCCTCTCAGTTTACAGCCTCAACTCATGCATCTACAGGCTAGAACTTCCTCACCTTCCTACCACCAGATCTTCCTTCCAGACTTCATCGAAGCCTATCGCCTTTTCTCCCATCTCAATACTCCTATCAAAGACCTATCCTTTCATTTTCATTCTATATCCCATTCTATAGCATCTTTTCAAAGGCTTTGCTCCTATAATTGTCTTATAGTTCTTCAACATCATAAATTATTAGATTATGCCTCACAAGTTATGTATCAGTTTACATCTATGCAGGAAGCAGATAGCACGTTTTAATTGGTTAATTTGAGAAAATATTAATAGAGAGACTATTTATACAGGTATGGATAGTTTGCAGGAAAAACAGCTGAGAGACAATGTGGTGCCAGCGAAATGAGGTTACCCAGTTACCCACAAGCACTTTTTTTAGCCCCTAAGCCTGAAGAGTAAAGGGAATGAGTCATTACCTGCTGGAGTTAGAGAGAGCTATGTGGAGAAATCTGTCTGATAGGATATATGTCCCCTGTTTAAGGGAAGGGACACAACCAACCCTCTGTAACTGCATAGGGAGGGGTTAGGGTAGGTTGGTAAAAATCTTCCTTCCTCTCTCTCCCGCTTCCCTCTGGGATCTCCCATCCATGATCCTCAGTGGGAGAACTCAAAGGAAGCAGGCAAGAGAGCACACTGAGTGGGTGGAGGAAGAGGAGAGTGAATCTGGAGGACCCGCCAGTGTCACAGCAAAAATTGGATTGGACAAAGTTAAACAACAAAAGAAGAAATTCATCAATACTATTGCAATGTGAATGTAAGGCTATAACCTGACTCCATTAAAACAAAGAGCAGTAGGGTTTTTAAAAGCTGGGGTGAGTTAGTGGGAAAGGACTAGAGGATAAGAGGGGGTCACAAACCACCTGTGTGTGCTAACAAACTTCACATCTCTCTATGACAAGTGGCAGTTTTGCAACCTGGTTCAAGACCCCCAGCGATTTTAGGTATTACCTTTCCACAGAATGGGAGATAGAGACACTATCTTCCTTAATTACAATTCAGAGAGATGTCTCCCGGGTCCTTGAGGAAGACAGTCTGTGTTGTGAAACTGTCAAGAAACCCTTAAAAATATTTCTATCTCAAAGGGTCAGATGAAGAATTTTAATGACATGTTTTTTAAAGAAAATGCCCTAAAAAAAGAGAGGCCAGGGACCTATCAGGAAGAAGCATGTCTAAAGTGTAATCAAACTGAGGGCAGATTTAACACACCTTGGTCACTAGTTAACAAACAGTATGATTATATATTAACACAAGCAAGACAAAATCTGTTTGTTTGTTTTTGTTTTTTGTTTTGGTTGTTACTGCACCATTTCTCTGCTTGTTTTTAAGCAAAACTTTTTGACAGAGTTAGTCACAGTCACTACCTCTGACAAATCACCTCTTGTTGATTCTTCAATCCATTCGAGCTATTACTCCATGTCAGCTGTTCTCCTGTGACTGATCACTGTGTTGCCAAATCTACCGACCAATTTCTCCCTCTGTTATCTTATTCAACCTCAGTAGCATTCAGCGGAGTTAACTACTTCCTTCTTGAAACTTCTTCCCATGACTTCTGCTTTTTTTCATCCATTTCATTAGATGTTTCTCCTCTGACTCCTTTGTTGGCTTCTACTCTCTGAATGTCTAAGGGTGAAGTGCCAGAGGGCTTGATTTTGGATCCTTTCTTTTCTTTCTTGTGGACTACACATTCTTGGTAAAGTCATCCTGCTCCATTACTTTAAATACCGTTCTTATGCTGATGAATCCCAGGTTAATACCCTCATCTTCACATTTTTCTCCAATACCAGGATTTGGTATCTAACTCCCTGCTGCCCATAGGATGTCTAAAATACACCTAAGCTAACTTTTTTCTCAGATTTTCCTCCCATAACTCAAACTTGAGCCCCGTCCTGGTTTTCCATCTTAGTAAACAGCAAGTATTACTCAAATTTTCAAGTCCAAAACTTATGAGGAGTCTGTAGTTTCTCTTTTTTCCTCATTTCCCAAGTCAAAATCATTAGCAAGTAAAATTGATTCTACCTGCAAAAATATATTCCTCTACTTCCACCATTACAAGGTTCAATCCATCATTACCCTGCCTTGCAATACTTATCTCTGCTGCATTTCTGCCTCCCTATAATCCATTCTCCACAGAGTCATTAGAGGAGTCTGTTTTTAAAAAACAGACATCATATAGTATTTCTCTTTCACAACCAGTTTATTTCACTTAGCATAATAGTCTCCAGTTCCCACCATGCTGTCACAATGGGTAGGAATTCCTTCTTCTTTCTTTCTGGTGCGTAGCATTCCATTGTGTAGATGAACCACTTTTTCCCCAAAAATACCAGAACTGGGCCATGTGCTTGAAAACCCAGCTTCCTGGTGCTTCTGCACTTTGCCATGTTTGGCTCCACCTCTACAGCAGTTTTCAAAGCAGGTTCCAGTTCACTTGGGAAGACTTTCAGACACTGTAGATAGAGCCTGACAAGCTCAGAGGCATGGGCTGACTCCTTCATTAATGTGCAAAACCAGTTATTCCAGAGTCATTTCATTTTGGAGTTTAAGATCTGCGTAAAAATCGCCTTCATTAGAATCTTCTTTGTTTTTCTCTAGATGTACAGAAATAAATTCCATTTACCACTAAAGAAAAATAAAACAGACATCAGATTATGTAACTTCCTACCTTCATTTAGAGCAAACTTCAGTTCCTCCCACACCTTACAAAGCCCCAAAGAAACTCAGCCCTGCCTGTGGATGAGACTTGAATTTCATTTTTCAATAATCTCCCTCCTGCCCACTTCTTTCAGCCACATTGGTCTCATCTCTGTTCTTGGATTTCTCTTTCTCCTGATCTTTTCATGTTTTTTAAAAGTTTTTTTTTTTTTTTAAATTCGGGTTTTATGTTCAATGTCCTGGGAGAGGTCTTCCCGACCATTCAAGGTAAAGTGACCCCTGTCACTTTATTGCATTACTCTAATTGTGTATAGACATTTTTATTTGTTTTTCTCAGGCATTTTTTTTTAATTGTTTGCCTCATTTTTCCAGAACCATGAGGTCCTTCAGTTTATCCACTGTGCTTGGAACACGGGCTAGCTCATAATAGTTATTACATTAAAGTAAGTTGAATTAATGTTAATAGAGCAGGCTACATATTCAAGCAGACTCAATTCCCTGAGTGTGTATGGATCTTAAAACTAAGCCTATATCTATATATTGGCATCATTTTTCTTTTTTTGGCAGTAAATCAGTGCATTTCAATTAACTTAGAGAAAAGAATGAAATTAAATGATTAACCAACAGAAGGTAATGCCAGATTGGTGGTCTGACTGTATCATGTGACATAGAGGTTTCTGTGTATTCGGTTTTAAAAAGGTGATGATCTTTCTCTTAATGGTGCATTACATAAACGCATATATGTATTAGGGCTAGCCTTTGAGGTTCATATGAATACCATGTTAATTCATCATTTGTAGCATTTTAAGTATAAAAATAAATAAGAATGAAATGACCAAACAGTAATCATCTATTTTAAATGACTAGGATAAAAGAAGATGATACTGGTAGGATTTAATTAGGCTGAACTAATTCTTTTAAAAATTCTTAAAAGAAGTATCCATGTGCTGCCTTTCTGGGGATCACTGAGGAACATTCTCCTAGAGATTTATTTATCCTTTCTGACTTGTGAAATTAATCTTGAGTCCCAATAAATAACAGTAATTCACATACTGATAAATATCGAATTATTTTATAAATATAAATGAACCATATGAATAATTAGTATTTATCAAGTAGATGATAGAGTTTGTGGAAATAGGCAAGTAATTGATATAGCTACAAACATAATCGTTCAGGAATAAACTATATTTGAAATACTCAAGTCTATCACTGATTAGAACAAGTTTGCAATAAGTTAAATTGGCTCAGCATACTTGTTTTGCTTGACTCACACAATGTTTTTAAAATCTTTAGCATGCAACGGAAAATCCACATTTTTTTCTTCCCTCAAAAAATTGAAATCTGTCCTTCAGTGGACTCTCATTACCACATGGCAATAATCGCTAAGCAGAGTAGTTTCTGGTCCAGTTTCCACCCCTCCCGACTGTTCGGCTTCTTACTTCATTCATTTATATTTCGAGACTGGGGCCCTGTACATGCTGTACTGAAACCTGTCAGTTGCTCTGGCTGATACCAATTAAGTTTTACCTAATTCGTATGGGGAATATCAAATTGTTTTACCAGTCTTAATATCATAAAAAGATTATACTTTTTTTGCATAAAATGTCACAGTTGGTGGGTTAAACAAAAGGTTAACTAAAACTTTGAGTTACTTAACTATATAATAATGTAAAATAATGCTAATTTTGTATTTTTCTAAAGTTGACCTATTTTATATTAAATGGTATTAACTTGACAGATTCTTTTTACCTAAGATTGCCTAGTAAAAAATTATCAGTACAAGAATTAATATCAGGTCCAACACAAATAACACCACTTTTTTATTACAAAATCGCAAGCATGTAATTCTGTAACATAACAATATCACACTGAAGCACACCATGTGGCATTTTAGGGGAAATGTTCAAATAAAACTATGAATTATTATACCCATATTATAAACCTACCAACTACACTCACACAGACCTCACTTCTGCTGGACCCTGTATTAGTATCCTGTCTCTTTTCTACTGGTGATTGAAGGTTTACATTTATTTTCTGGTTACAAATACTATACATATTTATAGCAGAAAAATTTAAATGAAAAATAATTCAGAGAAAAAGTTACACCTAATCCAATTATATTATGACAGTGGGCATACACATGTTGTGTTTGTGTGTATTGTATGAGGAGATAAATATTTCTATATCTCTCTATCTCCATGTATAAATATCTTCAAGTATATGTAAGAATTATATATTTACATTGCAAAAAAAAATTATTACAGTGAAACTAAAATTAAGACTAAAATTTAATTTAGAGCAAAATTTAATATTAACATTTGAATAGTATTTTCTCAATTCTGACATATTGTCAGCAACTTCCTAATGTTACTAAATTGAATGTACATTCCTGTTATTGATACTTATTTATAACAGATGATAAATGAAAATTTTTATTTAACATTAGAATTAATCTGGTTAGGATAAATTAGTTAGTCTTTCTCAGTTCATTTGAAGGTGAAAGATCTATAAAGAAAGCAAAAAGTCATAATAAAGAAACATATATAAATATATTTATATCTTTGCTTATAAAAATAAAGATTTATTATTTCTAATTTTAAATTCTTTACTAAGCTCTTCCTTTGATTTGACCCCATAATTGAGACCTACAGATATTTTTACTCTATGATAGGCAAGATGCGCTATTTTAAGAAAACTGCTTCTAAGATCTGAAAGATCTCCATTTTTCAGAATTCTAGTCTGATAAAAATAGAACAGTAATTGAACATGAATAATTCAAAGATATAATGTTATTTCTTGCTAAATGGGGACCCTTTCTTCTTCCATTTGATTAAGCATTAAAATCAGTCGGTTAGATTTTGGGAAACTTTTAATTACTGTGTACATGTTTGGAACTGAATATGGGCCCATTCATAATTCACAGCACTTATATTCATAGTTCCACTTTGTTTATTACTAATGATGGTGTCAGCTGTGAAATTAATGAGTTTTATTTAGTATACCCAATAAAACCCATGTGAAATTTTATTTCTAAACATTTATAAGATGTTTATTTTTAATTTATATGGAACCATAAACAACTGAATAGCTGCAACGATTTCGAGAAAGAAGAACAAAGTAGGAAGGATCACAATACTTGACATCAAACTATAGTACAAGACCACTATAATCAAAACAGCCTGGTACTGGCACAAGAGCAGACACATAGATCAATGGAACAGAATAGAGAGCCCAGAAATAAACCCATGTCTCTATGGTCAATTAATATTCGACAAAGGAGGCAAAAGCATAAAATGGATTAAAAATAGCCTCTTCAACAAACGGCGTCAGGAGATCTGGACAGCTACATGCAAAAAAATGAAACTGCCACCAAATTACACCACACATGAAAATAAAGTAAGATAGATAAAAGACTTAAATATAAGTTACAATACCATAAAAGTCCTAGAGGAGAACATAGGCATGAAAATCTCAGATATTCCACACAGCAATATTTTTACCAGTATGTCCCCTAGAGCAAGGGACATAAAGGAAACAATAAGCAAATGGGACTCCATCAAAATAAGAAGCCCCTGCATGGCTAAAGGAAACATCAGCAGAATGAAAAGGGAACCATCTGTATGCGAAAATATATTTGCCAACGGTACCTCAGAGAAGGGTTTGATTTCCAAAATATATAAAGAATGCACATGACTCCACTCTAGGAAGACAAACAACCCAATTAAAAAATGAGCAAAGGATCTGAACAGACAATTCTCCAAGGAGGGCATACAGAGGGCCCAGAGACATATGAAGGGATGCTCTGTATCACTAGCCATCAGAGAGATGCAAATTAAAACCATAATCTGATACCACCTCACACAGGTCAGAATGGCCATCATAAACAAATCAACAAACAATAAGTGCTGGTGAGGATGTGGAGAAAAGGGAAACCTAGTGCACTGTTGGTGGGAATGCAGACTGGTGCACCACTGTAGAAAACAACTTGGAATTTCCTCAAAAAAACTAAAATGGAACTGCCTTTTGACCAGCTAATTCCACTGTTGGGATTATACCCTAAGAATCCTGAAACACCAATTCAAAAGAACCTATGCACTTCAATGTTCATGGGGCACAATTTACAATAGCCAACAACTGGAAGCAACCTAAATGGCCAACATAAATGAGTGGATCAAAAACATGTGGTACATTTACACAATGGAATACTATGCAGCAGAAAGAAAGAGCTACTACTCTTCATGACAGCATGGGTGGAACTGGAAAGCATTATGCTAAGCGAAATAAGCCAGGTGCTGAAAGACAGATACCATAAGATCTCACCTATAAGTGGAACCTAATCAACAAAACAAACAAGCAAACAAAATATAATCAGCAACATTGAAATAAAAACCAAACTGACACTAACCAGAGAGGAGGAGGAAGGGTGATAATGGGGGAAAAGAAGAGGAAAGGTCATCAAGGAACATGCATAAAGGATCCATCGACAAAGCCAAATTGGGGAAAGATTGAGGGTGGGAGGTGGGGGTGGGTGGGGATTGGGGAAAGAGGTGGCAGGAAAATGTTGACAAAACAAAATAAAACAAAAAGAATTGACAGGGGGAGGTTAAAAATAGTATAGGAAACTGAGACACCAAAGAACTGACATGTACAACCGATAGACATGAAATAAGAGTGGGGTGATGGTGGGATGGGGTGCAGGGCGGAGGGGAGAAAGGAGAGAAAAAAATGGGACAACTATAATAGCATACTCAGTAAAATATTTTTTAAAATAATTTTAAAAGATTTTATTTATATAATTTCATTTTACAGATGAGAAACATACCCAATGGAATAAATAATTTGACTTTATAACATGGGAAGTTAGCAAGAGGGTGAGGCTTGGAACCCATCGCCCGATATATTGTTTAGCCATAATTCACCATGTTCCTTGAAGATCATGTTACCTGATTTACTAAATTTAAATAATGTGCAGGCCATGTGTTTTCCAAATAATGTTCTATTAAGCTTTCTATTCTATTACACAGTTTCAGTCTTCCATTTATTCTCTTTTCTCTGACTCAAGTGCTATGGCTTTGACTTAACTTCATACACCTATGAAGCTAAATACTATCAAAATTGGAAGTTTATACTTTTCTTCATTAATTGTGCAAAGAAAGAGTTATTAAAATAAAAATAAATATAATTTTTATATTGCTTTATACATCAAGAAACATACTTCCATAGAAGTAGAAAGTTGACAGTATAAATGACTTTCTATCCTGCTGCTTTTTTAGTTAATGTTTTTAATGCAAAGAAAAGTTACTGAATATTGCAACAATGCCTAATTACTATCTTACTAAAGCAAATAGAATAGAGAACTTGGAAAGGTCGTTTCTCTTTGTAAATCAGTGACTCCAAGGACATGCACTTAGGAAAAGCACTGCACTGTAACACGTGTACCATCACCATTTCAGATATGTAATAATTTAAGTACACATTTTGGTGTGTAATACCCTAAACAACCTTTCAGGCAATATAGACACTCCCCTACTTAAACACAGTCATTTACATGATCCTATCATTTATAGTCTGAAAGCTTAGTAAGCAAATATTTTAATACAATTGATTAAATTGTGGCCATCAGACAGTGACCTCCAAGACGTCACACTTTACTGCTCTCTTCTCCCCTTCCAGCACACCTCTGTCCTGCTCTTGTCCCCATTTTCAGCAGCTGCGTTATTTACTTGGTTATTATGTTTATATCAAAAGTTCAGGGAACTCGACTGGGTGTTAGAAAGTAAATCACAGCTGGGTCTAGAAGGGTTACCTCTAAAGTGCAAGGTACCATTTTAACTTTCCCACATAATGGGATGTTTTGTCTCTGCGGTGACCATGTTCCCCAAACCTTAACAGCTAAACTAAAATAACTCCATTTGTTTTAGCCATCCTCTGATTGTTGAACTGTAGAAGTATTTTGCTTTTGTTTACCTCTAACACTCTAGAAAATAAAGTTGTTCAGGTATAGTTCTGGGATTCCTATTGTCTCTAAAGGTCATCTGCTCTGGCCAGAAATGTTTCTAGGCGATGAGAAATTGATTTACCTTGGAAAATAGGGAGCCCGTGTTTAACTCTTCCTAATGGCCTTCGTGAGGGAATTAGGGCATCCTCCTCAGGAAGGCTGACAGGCTCTGGCACAGATGGGGGTTGAGCTGCACTATAAACATGTTAGTGTCTTGACTGTGAATTGCTTGCCACCTAGATGAATGCTCGTCACCCTCTCTGGGAGACACTTGTCACAGCTTCGTGAAGACCTGCTTATCATTCATGTGGTCACTTCCATTACCTCTGCTCAGACTGTGCTGACCTGCTATTAGTGACTCTAATTTAATTTCCCTCACTAGTGTCATGGGTTATTTCTTCCATTACTTGAGAGATTTAATTTACAGGGTAAACTCCATCACATGAGAGATGGAATTTTTCATGACAGTGGGAACAAGTACCTTTTGAAGATTAAGATGATGTTGGCTATTTATCTTGGTCATCTCAGTAGCTGGCAGTTGAAACTTCATTGAATGGTAATATATTTCTTTATTGATGGTGTCTCTGACAGGAATTAAGCAGTGTGTTTTACTAATTTTACGGAGTCATTTTTCCTGCTGCAATTCATTCAGAGACTCTTAAGTAACAGGTACAGCATAACTTCTGGAAGGTAGGAAAAGAATAAATGGATATTATTTCCCTTTTGTTCCCCTATGGACTTCAAAATCTGACTTCTCTAGATTTATTAAATTATAATATTTTCAAGGAATAACAGTGAGAAAAAGTCTCAATTGTTTAAGATCAGGTTAAAGGCTTAAAAGATTTTATTTTCTCTGCTTTAAGCTTTGATTTGAAGATAAGGGGATCCCTTTAGCATACACATAATGGAGGTAGAATGAAGAGCACAGTGCTAGAGACTGGAAAAAATAAAATGGAGTCATTGTTTTGTTTTTCTATCTTTGATCACTAATTGTCAGAATGTTTAAACATTTTCACTCCTGTTTTTCTTTATTGTTCAGTCTCAGAATATTGTTTAATGATTTATCCTTTTTTCCAAGTTCTCGGCTTATAGACACTTAGCAGTCTTTAAAGATGATCAGTGCTTTCCTTGATCTGAGTTATGTCCCCAAATAACTGGTGCCTTGTGGACTTTAATAAAGAAAAGAAAATCCAATAAACAAACAAGGATTGTCTGAGGATGGGTTCAATCATTCAGCGACCCCACCAAAGCCCCAGGCTGCTCCGTCTTCCTCGTTTTGTCTTGCTCCCAGGCTTTCTCTCCTGCCGCCATGTGGCTCCCCAGGTTTCCAGGATCGTTTTAGTGTGGGCCTGGGTGTTGAGAGAATGATGGATGTCTATTCCTTTCATTTTCCCCATTTTTATTGTTGGCTTTCTTGTTCAGGCCCTAAACTTGGGTTTAACCTAAACACTTTTCTTTCTTCACACCCTACATCTAAGTTTTCAATGAATGTTTTGCATTCAAAATTGATCCATCATCTGACTGCTTCTACTGAACAGGAATTTCCCTGAGAGCCAAGGCATCTGTCCTGGACCCCCAGAGGGCGGTGTGCTGCCCACTGTGGGATATGAGAGTGAGGAGGGGGAAAGGACAGAGGAGCACTCAGGGTATTAAAATCTATCTCAAAATTCCAGTCCTAAGGAAGGGAGAAAGAATTTTTTCACATTTTCTACTTTTTCAATCCCTATCTCAACTCTTCTACTGTCCTCCTTCTGTAGGGGTGAGTAAGAATAAACTTAAATCAGTTATGGACATTTCACTCCCCTTGACCAGTAATTGTTCTGGGGTGGCCATGTGACCTCATTCTAACCAATGAGATGTCCATAAGCTCTGTGGAGAGGGTTTCCTTCCCAAATTACAAAGAAAAATCTTCCCACAGCTTTTCTTATTGCTTAAAACACTAAAATGATATTTGAAGCCACATTGTCAGGAAGAGAAAGAAGGGAAATGATAAGACATGTGAGAAAGAAACAGTCTGGGTCCTTGGTACCACTGCTGAGTGATAGAACAAATACTCAGACTGCCTACTTCCAGCATTATTCTTAAATATATAATAAGAGCTACAATTAGTTAGGTTTAGTTTGCTATGTGCCACAAAAAACTCTTTCAAACTGATGTGCTTTCACATAATTTTTCCCTGGACTTTCTATCATTATGTATCACCCAACGTTAAGTGATCGCATTCCTTTTTCTTGGAACCCTGGTGCACTCAGTTTGCCTAAAACATTACTGGAAAGCATTATGGTTACTGTCTTGTGCCCTTGATGAGCTGAGATTTCCAGACTTTGTACTTTTCACTTTCCCTGGGTCACAGGTTAGGATGTTGTTCAGCATATGATAAAATTGGGTCTTCAGGTGTGTTCTCTCTCTCATTAGCCAGAATATACTGTTTTGAGGTATTTGAATGTCCTAAGTGGTTATTAGATTTATGACTATATTTTATTGTTCCTGAAAGAGATAATATATGTGAATACTTTTAGTCAATTATTAAATAAGCATATGTGTGGTAATATCATTGTTATTGTCATCACTTTTATTATTACTGTTTGTTATTATCCTCTTTCTTCTTCATGTACTTGATGGCCTCTTGTGTCCAGGACCAGAATTTTGACTAGTATTTTTGGCACTGTGGTCAATGTATGGGGGTTTCAATGAGATGCGAAGATGTTTGAAGTAATATAAACACACTTACCTTCTAAGAGTTAATTTGGAAAATTAATGCAGGATAGACCAGAATATGTAAGCATAAACAGTCCTCAAGGCTATAAAACTTGATGGTAACCTGAAAGAATGTATTAACATATATAAAGAAAAATGATTTAATTAAAAGCAGGGCTTAGTCTTCCAAGGAAGCATAAATAAAAAAGAGTAACAGAGTCAACCATTGCAGTGCTTTTCAACAACACACTGGAAAGAGAACTTAACCCATAGACCCCAAATACTCTGTCTGGTTCTTAAAGCTTTCTTGGATTTCATGATTTCCAGGGACTCTCCAGCTTATAACATAGAATTTTTAATCTACCATGAAAAAACCAGTTGCTTCTTTAGGAGACATTCTGAATGAGTTTTATAATCATACTAATTTTATTTATTTTTGGAGGTTGAATTATTTCTTAGAGTGTGATTCCTTACCAGCTCCAAGAAGAAAATACTTATTATTCCTTCTTCTTGGGAGAAACATAGCTGGCCTTTGGGGTGATTGAGTGAATTTTACTGTGATGGAACTTGATTTGACTGTGGCAATTTGACATGTAGAGTCATTGACCTTCAAACTATTGTGACATTTGAGAAATTGCTGGGCTTCCGAATAGCAGCAGTTGTAGACAATATTAATGTCTATCAGTAACATAGCTAAAACTAGAGTTTGTAGCAACAAATGTTTAGTATTGTTGCACTGTATAATTTTTGCTAATTCTTTTCTATTAATGTATGTGCAATATATTATTTAAAATGAATAATTCACTGTGAGTTGGTTTAATTCTTCTGTCCTTTGTCCTTGCAAACCCAGAGGAGTAAAATATTACATCTGCTCTTGTGCCTGTCTGTGAATGAGTGGATCTAAATGCCTAGTTGAGCAGTGATTAATCAGATCCGGTCTTCCCTGGAACAGCTGTGTCCGGGACATCTCCCTTTGGAGTTGGTCAGAAGCATAATTTACCGCTAGGGATGGCATATGTCTCAATTTATTTTACAATTTACCCCAGTAATTTTTTAAGCTTTCAAATGCAGGTGACATTTTGGTAAAGTATTAAGAGTACCAGACTTGTGGTCAAAGATCAAGGTTCTAGGTCTGTCACACCCCACTGATGAACATTCTGACCTTTGGGAAATCACTTGTTAGCCCTACATTATACTCTAGGGCACAGTTTAATGCTTTTGTCCTTAATTACCTTGCATTGTTGTCAGGAGAGAGAGAATATATATAT